>BROG01001827.1:0-26117 GCA_030159075.1 Atrina japonica | reverse complement strand
TTGAAATTAAGCAGTACCCTGAGTAGGTCTAATCGCTGTCCAAGAAGAATAGAAAATATGTGTATTGAACATTTTGGTGATTTCGGATTTCGGATATAACGAGGTAAATTTATATATAAATGAAATTTTTAACTCGTTCATTGGCTTCATGTTACCGTGGTTATTATTTTTTATTATTTTTTGCATTAAACAATACAATTTATCATCAAAGCGCATGTAGCTTTTGCACACGAATCTTTCTTGTCCGAGCTTCGCAGTCATAAATTCTGTTTACTTCACTCATATTGATACATTTTCAAAGTCGTTGGATACATCGCATTAATTTATCATTACTGCATACCATGTACACTTGGACAGTAAAACAAGTGATAAGAATAATTGGATTCGTAATCCATTTTCATACAGACATATTTCTGGTTTTGTTTGTTTGAATGATTTTTTTCGTTAAATATCCCGATAAGAATTTCAATTATTTGTGACCAGCTTGAGGTGAGGTTCTACAAACGTCGCCCTCTGCTATTGACTTACACCTATCCGGATTAGGTTGTTTTACATGTTACACCTTTCGTGGCAAGATTCAAGGACAATTTTTAAAATGGTCCATTGAGTCGAACGCTCTATTACTTGACCACGGCAAGCGGTCATATTTGTGGTAAGTCGCATGTTTCTACCAAAGTGTGAATGCACTTTTGCCAGCCTAGTTTCGAGGTTAAGAATATTCGTTCACATTTAGGTTATTTTTCGATCGCGTGTGAAACCATTTTTGTTTCGGATCTCTAACATCTATTTTAAAATTGAGATCAGCTGTATATATAGTATTAAATGGATAAACACGGAAATCTGGAAATCAAGAGGTGGGATCAGGTACCATGGAGGAGTCAAATCCAAATGAAATAAGGAAGGAATGAATCCTCATCACAATTGTTATCGAACAGCAAGATATAAAGATAATGGATACCAAAATATAAATCTTTAGGATGTCCAAGATATATACAAACCTGTGCAAAGATCGGTATTTTATCTATATAGTTACTCTCTTTTTCGTATAGCTGATGTAGTCAGGAAACTATCATCTTCTTATATTAGTTAATATGTATAAATCAGCCATAGCATGAAGACTGCTTGTTCCCAAATATATAGATACCTGCATGGTCCAGTGGTTAGAGCATCTTCCTTCTCACCTAAAATGATTTTGTGAGAAATTTTGCCAGTTAACTTGTAGAAGGCCGGTGGTATCTTCCAGGGTACAAATTAATCAGATTCTCTCCTACGCCACTTAAAAGGGCCGCCACTATATAACTGAAATATTGTTCAGCGTGGATTAAAACAACATTCAAAATTCTAACTCAAGTATGTTTTTGGCCTATGCTCGGCACTAACGGTCATTGAGCAGTGAGGGTTTTTTAACCTACCGACTCCTACTGTGGCACGGGACCTTGAGTTTTAATGTCTCATCCGAAGGACAAGAAACCAACCTGCCGTTGGATGGACTCAAACTCACGACCTCATGATCAAGAGTCGAGCGCGCTACCGACTGAGCCATGTCGGCTTTCTAAGCTTCTAAGCACTAGCGGCGGTTAATTCGTGATATTCTGATATAAAGATACAAAGTCATCATTTATTACACTTGTACATATTGGTTGTTTAAAAGTTTTACGAATGTGAAACTAATAAATAATTTTAGTGGGCATGTATCAAAAACACAAATTGTATTGTGGGGAATATACATAGCGACCTCAATTCGGAAAGTTCGTAGACATGCGTCATTATGCCAGTGTAGGACTTCAAAGTTTGGCCTATGCTCGGCACTTACGGTCATTGAGCAGTGAGGGTTCTTTAACGTGCCGACACCTACTGTAACACGGGTCCTCCAGTTTTTACTGTCTCATCTAAAAGACAAGAAACCAACCTGTCGCCGGCGGGATTCGAACTCACGACCTCACGATCCAGAGTCGAGCCCGCTACCGACTGAGCCAGGCCGGCTACAACTGTATACAACTGTATACAACTGTACCCTGTGTTATTTATACGTCTCCTAGGGTTTCGTTTATTCAGATTCCGTTTTCAGAACACAAGAAATCCAACTAAAGGGGTTATGACTCCCATAAGCGTTGACATGAAAATCATGGCCTTGTTAACTTTTTTGTAGATCTTTGCATGCTGAATATGTTTGCTCTCTTTCCATTTTTCTCTCTATCATACATTTCAAAATTATGTCAAAATACCTCAAAACATGACAAATACAGTTTACAGGGAAATAACTTCCATCAGGGGTGACCTGACGATTTTGGCCTGATTGCTTTTTTTGTAGATCTTTGCGTGATGAACATTTTTGCTTCTTCTTTCATGTTCTCTGTATCGATCATACATTTCAAGATAAAGTCTTACTTTTCACCAAAATTACACCACCATACATATCTTATAAATTCAGTCTGACGACCCCTTTGGATAAGGTGAACACCTTACCACATGCATAACAGTTAACAATGTGATCAGAAATAGATATATTGGTGTATTTTGTCTTATTTCTTCTTTACAAGGGTACATGAAATTGCTTGTTGATCACTACCGAGAAAGGAAATACATGTTTCAAATAAAAAAGTATGGAGATATAAGCTGTTGTAGACCAAAACGAGGATCAATGGATTTCTGATGGATCCCAGACCCTTTGGTTAGGGATGATGACAAACAACATTATAAATATTTAATTGACTTGGTCGGCTGTTGACTTAGTCGGCTGTTGGTGAGCAGATACAGGTATTTACTTTTAGGCAACACTTTAATATTATGCTATATTGGGAATATTAAATATATTTTTTTCAGCTCGTAGCAAAATACAGTTGTTATGGTTTTAGTGTACCATACATTCAATGTTCATTTATTGATTACTATTAAAATGTATGATAAAAATGATCAGTAGTATTTTGTTACATGCATTGAATGAAAATCTATTCCATGGAATCTTTAACAGTGCATGAGAAACTCTTGACGTGTTGCACAGAATATTAGGATGGTGAAGAGGTGCTATGGGTGCAAAGAGGCAGGCTTTATCTATTCAAAGAATAAACTGCCATTTAGAGATTTGAGGGCAATAACAAGAAACTTAGAAAATTATGACTACAGTCGTGGATCAGATATCCCTCCAGGTTGTATATAATTTATAATTATAAAACACCTGGTTCATTAGAAAAGTGTCTGCAATACAGAAATAGTCATACAGTGATACTTTTCTATGCATACTCATATTTTTATTTTTGTTTAATGTTACATTTTAACATGATTTCCATGGTAACATAACTCCTTTAAATGCACACCAACATATACGTTTCGGGAGCCTGATTTAATTGACTGCATGTGTATAAAAAGAGGTATGAAATTTTAAAAATCGTGAAAAACTTCAGAAGATTTGAATATTATGTTCTTTTCTATTGTTTAGGACTAGTCTATTATTGTCTGTAGAGTTGAAGGGGTTGAATTACGCACTAGGTTTCCAGTATGTTGACGTCGTTTAAACATAGTTCATATAGCAAGCTCTGAAAATGTTCTTAATTCAATTCTTAGCCTGCCATTACAGTTTTGTTTGACAGTTTATACTTTTTTCCATTTTGAAGAGTTTATATTCTATTAACAATTTCTAAGTTTTATAAATTTAGTTAAAATAAGTTTATAATCTATTAACAAGTTCTAAGTTTTATAAACATATGGAAAATAACTGATATGAAGTAAATGTCAATGAAATAACTTGCCATCTTTGGAGTGACTGGCCAAGTTAATTTATAGACATTTGTCAAATATGTTGTAGACCTTTAAAACATATCCATAGTCCATGCTTAAGGGGAAGAAGAGTACCTTCTGGTATGAAGCTAATCATAAACATTCCCGTATACTTATCCATTATGCATGTATGAATCCATTGAATGGCTTATATGGTACATATGCACGTGGTATGCCCTTACTTGTAACCGTTCTATGTATCACTAAAACCATTTACTTTCAGATATTATAAACATAATACCAAACTTCAAATGCTCAAAACGATCGTTTCTGTCAATCATACGTCATCAGTAGGTTTCCAATTTAAAACAAATATCCTATAAAAAGTGGTACCATACAGGAACAAATAATAAGTCTTGAAAACATAGCCATGTTCTAGCAAACCTGGAACATTTGATCTGAATTTATTTTGTCGACGTGCGTTGATGCTTTTGTTAGGGTTAGTGGATATATGAAATGAAAGATTGAAAGCCTTGACCCCCGAATTGCCAATTTTTTATCACATTGAAATTTTAAATTCAGTCACTATAAAACATTTAGTCATCATTTTTTTACTTTTTGTATATAATTAATTCAGAATGTTTAAGAATTATTTTGATTCAATAAAATAAGTTGTGGGTGTATAGCGAAGAAATAACACACTGAAGTATGCTAAAATTGAGTATTTTAAAGGAAACTCTTTTTAAAAGAAAGACCGCACTATCATTTGACCTTGAACTTGACTGGACGACCCATTTGGTAAAAATGAACCTTTCCTGTACGTTTCACAAACGTATCATGTACAATAAGAAAGCTAAGACAAATTATGTCAAAATTTGTCTCCACCTTGAAAAAATGTCAGAGCTAAAGGATGCCAGATGTTATGGTGTGATTTATAGAAGACGTTAAACAACTGTTTTATTATTTTATTCACAAAGAACAACTATTCCTGGTGTGAATTTGCCATCAAATTACTGTTTTTTTTGGGGGGGTGGGGGCAAATCAATTTCTCTGTCATGTACGTTTACATAGTCAACGTCAATTTCTGGTCACATGACCTGGTGTCCTTCTCCCCCTTCACAGTTTTTAAAACTTGGTCAAATATATTTGTAATGAACATTCACACTTCCGCAGGGTATGGTTGACGGAGGGTAAAGTACTTTGAACTATATTATCTTCAAATGCTGCTCCTATCAAAGTTTGAATATACCCCTTAAAATGAGAACTATTTTGCGTTACGGTTATTACCTTGTAATATCAATATATACCTCAGGCAGTCTTCTCCAAAACATTTATTTTTGTTTGTTTGATCATTTATAATATCAGCCTCCATTAAAAGTTTAAAAGCCAATGAGATATAAAATGTATCAACATTTTAATTTTTGAAGTTGTTTTGTCACAACGATGTTAGTCGTCGGAGAAAAAAAAGTAAGCCATAATTTAGCCCTACAGAGAGAAGTCCCCTTGGCTTAGGGTGTGTAAATAGCTTCACATCAAGTATGGGTACAACATCGGAAAAATTAAATCTTTTTTCCTGGTGGAACCTCTTTATAGCTAGGTTTCTAAACTTTTGCGCTAAAGGCTGAATCCCCTGAAGGTTTTTCATTTTTCATTGGACAATACGAAATGCTAACACCAACAATCTAAAGGAGATTTTAAAATATTTTAACATTATAGGCATATCATATAATTGACCATTCCATCTGACACGAAATAATAGGATTATAACCCTATATAGCCAAATATTGACCCTAAATGGTCTTTGACACTAATCCCTCGACTTAGAATTTACTGTATTTGGAATCAAGTTTTGATCTTGTCATTCAAACGCTTCAAGTGACGTTAGTCATGTTGGACAGATCAAGTGTTTAAATGACTCTCATTGTCATCACATCTATATAAACGAATTCCAGGCAAAAGGAAATCGATCCTAACAACATTTCGTCTCCACTTAAGAAGACAGAAAATAAAAACAGCCTTAGTTTTGGATGATTTTAGAATTTAAGGAAAAAATACGGGATATCACATCAACATGAAATAATCAAGCACTCAGACGAAAATTTACAAAATAGCCGTCTCGTGTGTGAACGAAAATCCTAATGTTTATGATAAAACAATATTATCAAGTTCATTTTGGTGACACCAACATAGATACATTAATATCTAACTTATCTAAAATATATGTAATAAGACGTACTTACCAATTATGTCGGTCGTAGCTGCCTCTTATAGTCCAACTTAAGGACATTGTTAGTAACATAATCTACTTTAGCACATTGTAAACTCCAGTAAAGGCTATATGGCCTTATGAACCATAGGGGATTATTATGCCCCGAAACACAATGGGTCAATTAAAAAAACCTATTATTGAATCCAGTCAGAACGTTGGTATCTCTAAGTTTCCTTTCATTACTCTACTATTTCATATTCAAATCTGTTTTGTCGATGATATAACTCTTTGCAGATCTACATTGTGATCTGTTTGTATATTCCTCGCACGAATCACTTGTATACATTTTAACACTAACTCCGTTGCTGTAAAATCCACGATTTTTTTTCGGGATTTATTGATACACATAAAAAACAAACAGTAAAGACCATGTGGCCTTATGATCCAAAGGGGATTATTATGCCCCAGCGCACAATGGATCATTTCATTGATACAACACTGGAATCGTTCGTAACAATTTAAAACACTATCTGAGGGGTACTTATGTCCCGACCAAACGAAATTCGAATCTTGCTGACAGACATGGATTACTGCTTAATCATAATTCCTGAAACCGTTGACTGTAGGGTGTTTGAAACGCCAGTAAAGGCTATGTGGCCTTATGATCCACAGGGGATTATTATGCCCCGAAACACAATGGATCTTTTGTAAAATTTTCCTTGAATCGTGTCGACTATATGGTTTCCTTTTCTACACACAAAACTGACTCTGAGACAGATTTTCTGTATGCATGTCTAATGTATCACATCTAAAATACCACTAAAGGCTATGTTACCTTATGATCCACAGGGAATTATTATGCACCGAATAAACGCGATGGATCATTTTAAGAATTATCCTTGACTCGTGTAGAGCATATTGTATCTGTAGGCCTGATTCCCTTTTCCTTTTCTGCTCGCAAAACAGACGTTGAGACAGATCGTCTGTTTCATACCCAATGTATCACAATTAGAATACTACTGAAGGCTACGTTGCCTTATGATCCACAGGGGATTATTGTGCCCCGAATGAACACAATGGATCATTTAAGTTGATGGAAAATAGTTTGAATCTTCCTGGTATATATTACTTTCTTGAAAAAGACATTCCGTGTAGTTATATAAAAATACTATCGTGTAGTGAAATTAAAAAAATGAATATATAGATCCTCGCTTCTTACATTTTAGAATACAGCATTCTTCTTATGATTTCAACTTTTCTGTTGTTGGGGTGCTTGTAAATATTTTGCAAAATTCTAGAAGCTCTCACACGAGGATAAGTCGGTATATAACAACTACTTCTCATCTGCATTCTCAGTAAAATAACTTTCTCCTCGAGTCATTTTTCTGGGGGAAAAAAAAAGGAAAAAATACAGTCAGGCAAAAGTGAATCCTCATTGAATACTATGTGAGGTTATGAGTCCAAGAGGATTATTATACCTAAATTAATTACAAATCCATATATATCTAGTAGACCACGCCAAAAAGTGTGAAAGAATGGTAGGTATACTTGTATGTCTGTAAAAGAATCGTCGGTTTTGGTATGAAATGTATTTATACTACAACGATTGTCAAACAAGTTAAAAAATATTGGAAATGGGTTGAATCAGCTTTTTACAAAACTTTCAGAAAATTTATTGCATTAGTTTGTAAAAAAGAAAGTTTGACTTGAAAATTATAATTTATGTGACCACATGACTTTTTAAAAACCCAATGATTTGTAAAACAACATTTGCAATTTATTTATTTAAAGATTTATTAACATTTTTCTATAAATCTTATAACTGTTTTCTAAACTCGACGAAGATAAGAAAAGAAAGTAGCGCCAGAGCCAAGACGGCGGTCTTCTGATCTTCGCGATCGTCCGACGGCGGCGTGTCCTGTAGCGGCGGCGTGTCCCGTACGGGAGGCGACGGTTGTGCGGGAGGTTTGGGCGGCGGTTTGACCTGTATGGGAGTTGGCTGGGGAGAGAACGTTTTCGCGTTGAGGTCGACGTTCGTTCCAGGCGTCGCCGTGTCGGGGGCGATCAGGATCTCGTTGTTGTAGCCGGCGATGTTCTTGCCGATGTTCAGCTCCATGTTGCTGGGCAGCATATAGAGTCCCCAGATGGACGACGTAGTCGAGCTTGGAATCGGCGTACTTCAGACAGTCTTCGTAGCGCGATATGTCGGCGGGTAGGTCGAGCGGTCGGTTGATGGCGTCCTCGACGTTGACCAGGAACTGCTTCTTGGCGTCCAGCGGCGTGAAACTCGCGTCCACGATCGAGGTCCTCGTCTGCCCCTGCGCTCCCAAGATCGCCCAGACGAAGACGCGAATGGAGGCGTCTAATCTCCTCAACCCGGGAGTCGTGAACCCCTTCGATCGATCGTTGATGAAGGTGGACCATTTCGTGTCGTACTTCCCGAAGATGGAGCCCTTGATCTTCCAATCCGTCTCGATCGGGACGTCGAATTCGCGACAGAGTCTCCGGTACGCTCCCTTATCGATGTTGTTCGCATAACGGTCGAAGGACGGATCGGAGGGCAGAGGTACGGCGAGTTCCTGCAGAACTCTTCTGATCTGATAATAGATATGGAAGCTAAAGAAGCTTCTCGAGAGATTGTCGGTACCTCGATTCAACGTCACCCCGCATCCCTTCGTCGCACACCACACCGCGAAATTCAGTTGATTTTGCCAGAATCCGTCGATCGAATGCTGGTACCATCGCCTCACCGTCGCTCGATAATAATCGCTATTGTACACGAGGGTCATGGGATTACTATACTCTTCGAAAATGTTCTCGAACGACGCGCGAAACTTTCTGCTCGCGTTGACGTAGACGTCGAACGACGATAGATCTAGATTCTTTCTGTACTCGTAGACGTTCATTCTTCTTATTTAGTTAAGATTATTAATATCAAAAACAGCATGTTCTATCTAGTGTCGGACATCGGCAAACCCGTGAAACTCTCTCGCTACATCGACAACGCGAACGGCGAGTGGTGCGTGGGTGTCAAATTCATCCAATTTTATAACGGACTGTACAACGTGCGGAAAGACGTGGAGATACTGTACACCAGGAAAGAGACAGACCCAGAGTCCAAAGCGTGCACGCCGTGTCGTACACCTTCATCGACCTACGACGAATTCTCACGAAATACTTCGACAAGGTATTCCTGGACACGACCACCATGAGATTGAGAATCGACGGTTCGAGAAGTACGGCGGTGGAGCTTCCGTTGGAAATCGGCAAGATTCTCGGCATTTCGTCGCGAAATGCAGCTCTCGGCGGGACCATCTCCGCGAGTCAGAGCATCAACCTGCAACCGGTGAGAACTCCTCAACTTTTCATCTCGACGAGTTGGAGTGAGGGCGTCAGAGACGGCACGGCGAAGGACAATCCTCGTGTTCACCCTGCCGTGTCCCAACGTGAAATTTTCCGAGTTGTACGAAAAATATGTCGAACGCCCCGCGTTCCTGTCGCTGAGACGGGATCGCATCTCGGAATTAACGATACGTATCAAATACGAGGACGGCGTTCCCATCGACAATCACGGTCATTCCGTTCACGTCCTGTTTGAATTTAAGAAAATCTAAAAATAAAAAGGAATGTCTAGATCGGGATTCTATTGGGAAGACGTGGAAAGGGAAGAACTGGTGGAGGACCTGAACGAGAAACTCCTGAAAGACCTCAACGACACCAAAGAGGAGATCACCGCGTTGGCCAAAAACCGTCGCATCATGAACACCTTCCAATTCGAGGTGAACAAAAACGGAAAACTCCGGCCACCGCTGGGCGCCAAGATGTTGTTCGACGGTTACGTCATCCGTCTGGGACTCTTGGGAGAACTGGACGTGACGCTCGTCCTGAACGACGTTTGGAACACTAGGACCTTCCGGACCAAGGCCGCCGAGATCGTCTCGCTGAATCCGCCGTTGCGGGTGACGGCGGGCGACGTCTTCAAGCGTGAACAAAGGGTCGAAATCGGGATCCGTCAATGGCGTCGTAGTTCTCGACGTATAAAAAATTTCCCTTTAAAAAAGATGAGTAAAGATACATTGTACCCGACGTTGGAGCCCGATCCGCAACACTATCGTCTCAAACGCATCGGGGAGATCGAGGAGACGTTTCGGCGAGAGATCGAGACGCGGAAGTGCGTTCACAAGAAATACAAACGAGCCGTCAACATCGCAGATGCCGTCGACAACGTGCTGATCTCGGGAAGCGCCATCATGGGCGGTGTGGGATTGGCCGTACCCATCGCGGGCTTACCTCTCCAGATCGCGGCTCTGACCGCGGGCGGAGTGGGATTGATCATCAAGGGCGTCAGACGATTTGTGTTGATAGGAAATCGAGAAACACCTCAAGATCGTGACGCAAACTCCGCGGAGAGTAAATTGAACTCGATCACGGATCTGGTGAGTCGCGCGCTCGAGGACGGGAAGATCACGGACGAAGAATTCGCCAACGTGTCCCACGAGCTGACCAAGTATCGCGAGATGAAGGATAAACTGTATACTAAATACAAGAAGGAGGAGACCTTTAAAAAGGCGTCGGACCAAGAGACGGAGGACTTGCGCAAGCAGCTCCTCGACCTCGTAAACAAATCCGCTGCGCGTTAACCGTAGATTTTTAAAAAATACTCTGTTTTTTTTTAAATCCTGAGGGGTTAATTCGTGGGGACGTCTCCTTCTTTTTCTCTCGGACCGCGGATGCGCCTTGTGCCACTCGTCCGCGCGTTCTTTTCCGCCGCACGTGTAACACGTCTCGTATTTCGTGTTATCGGACATCCATTTTCGACAAGAGGTGCAATACTTCAACGTGTCGATCCCTCGCTTTTTCAAGTAGTTGTGATGAATGCTGCAAAACAACGAGTTCTTCACGACCGGATGTTTACACGGGTAGTTTCTACGTATGCGCGGCATTTGACACGCGAGTCTGTCCTCGGACCAATACACCAAGACTTGGTCGCCGTCCAACCATATGCACGCCACGTCGTTCCCCAACATCCGTTACTCCGTGTTCGGTAAACGCCTTGTCCAGTAAGATAAACATTTTTTATTTATATAATTTGTTTAAACCGTTTAAACCAATTTTTTCGCGTTAAAAGAAAATGAAACGTTTTACCGAGATGATGGTCTTCGCGTTGCTGGCGTCGGTCGTTTTATGGATTTTACTCCTCTTATCCGTGATACTCTATCTATTACGTTTAGAACGTTATCACCGCACGGAACGATGGCTGAGACAACTTTTGCAAAAGATTAGAAAATGACATAAAGAAAATTATTCGTTATAAAAAAAAAAAAAACATGGCGTTCGTGAAGTTGAGAACTTTGTGAACAATTTAAGGATGGGCGCCCGTTACGTCGATAAGAAAGGGAAGCGCTATCAACGCGTTTACGTCGACTATAAGTACCCGACCGGCGACATGAGACCGTTAGTGATACGCACTCCCAAAACGAAATACGAGGACGGTTCCGATCATTCTATGAAATTTAAATGCGGAAAAGATCGCGACGTTCTTGAGAACGGAAATAGAAAAACTCGCAAAGACACTGAAAGACGGAGGTAGAAAATCACCCGTGGACGTCAACGATATAACCCTCGTCAAAACTGATAAAGCGATGACAAGGTGATCTACGCGAAAGTTAAACTTGACGGTGAACGAGACAAACCTACCTTTTACAGAAAGAGAACGGACGACGACCCGAAAGGTAGACCATCGGTTCTTTACGCGTAGACAACGTTTACATCGACAACAAAAAACCGACGTATCTTTGCAAATCCTCTTACACCAGGCCATCGTCATCAAAACAATCGATGTTGCTCCTCTACCGGATTTGGCCGAGTGTGTAGACGACTTGGACTTGGATTCAGACACGGAATAAAACGCATTGTTAAAAAATTCATACATATTTTGTAAACACGATGTTTACAAAATATAAAAAATGTATCTCTCTTTAAAAACATGAACGTGGACGACGTATTAGCGAACGATGCCACGGTGGATCTATCCGCCAAAGACAGACTATCGACCATCGTCGGGTCCGGACGCGCGCGTCATTTTCTGGGAAAAGACGTGACCGCCGCCGAGTTGGACAAGATGAATGACAAAGAAATCGAATCCCTGAGTCGTCTGTTACACGCCCGGCTCAACATGCGCATGGCCAAATCGATCGTCAATTCCCTCATCTGTCTTTATTCCCTGGGTCTCAAACATTTCTTCGACGTCAAAAACGAACCCCAACTGATCGAGGAACTGAATGAAGACCCCTTCCTAGACGCGGCCATCGGCGAAGTGTATTGCAGTCTGTACTACAAATACGGTGCCTCTCAGCATAGCCGCCACAACCAGTCGTCACATCACTCGATTTAAAAAATCGGACGTTATAGAAAAAGACATTGAATCCGGAGGAACTCATAGGGAAAAAGAATCCGAAACGTCGGGAAGCGGGGAAGAAGGTTGCCAAGCGTCGATGGAATAGTCAGGACAGCAATGGGCAGAATAGCAATGCTAATAGCCAGGATAACAATGCTAATGGCCAGGATGGCAATGCTAATAGCTGGAAATGGCTAGCGGGTGGACTCGCGGTCGTCGGATTTCTGATCTTCACAAAAAAATCGGAGCCACCACCACCATCACCCGAAACACAGTCATCTAACAAACCTAATCCTCACGACATGTGTTAAATAGCAATGCTAATAGCAAAGATAGCAATTGCTAATAGCCGGGATAGCAATGCTAATAGCCAGGATAGCCAGGTTAATGGTCCACAGTAACCAGGGTAATAGCCAGGATAGCAACGCTAATATCCGGGATAGCAATGCTAATAGCCAGGATAGCCGGAAATGGCTACACCCCTATGAAAATGTATTAAATAAATTCTACTATAAAAATGTGTAACGAGACACTAAGAACGTTCATGAATACGGCGGCATTGATGGCATCGGGGATCATCACCACCGGTTTATTCGTAGCCATGATCGCACAAGTAGTGGAAGCTAACGTCCACTACGTCCACGATTGTAGAGAAGAAGAAGAAGAGGTAAAACCCGATAAATAATTTTTTCCCGTCTATTAAAATGAGCGAAAATGATTTGGTCAACACGGCGTATCACGCCGCCGTCGTGACGGGGATCGCCACCGGATACGCGCAGCTCCTCAAGAAATTCTTAAAGATGTCGACACCCGAGATGGATCTAGACCCGAAGGACCTCGGGATGGTCTTTGTCGAAATATATTCTCGCCGAATACACCAAAGACATGTTGGTCAAGAAGGGGATCATTCCCGACGATATCATGAAATAAAAAGAATCATTCTTAAAAAAAACATGGCAACGATCGCGATGATGATAGGCGGCGCCGTGGTCAACGCCTTGGCTTTTTCCAGGTCGCAAAATTCACGAACGCACGAAACGATTGGATTTTCTCAACGAGAGACTCAAGAAAGAAGGACACGCCCTGTACACCTACAAAGAAGTGGACGCCGCCACGTGACTCTACTCGCAGATGACGGAGGAAGAGGCGATGCCTCCCGAACCAAAGTTGAGCGATTTCTATCAGCCCTCGGAAGAACAAAAAGACAAGGAACTCCTCTTCGTGGTGATCGGCACGGGACTCGTGTTCTACGGCGTTAAAAAATTAATGACATAAGAAAAATGGAAGAGATCTCTCGCAAACACTATTGGAAAGGAAAGGCGGCCGTCGGGAAATTGGTCAAAGCGGCCAACGTCAGCGAGAAGGAAGCGTTGGAGTTCCTGAAAAAACAAGACGTGTGGCAAATCTACCTGCCCGCACCCAAGAAGATCGTGCGACCCCGATTCGAAGACGCGAAAGAAAACGACACTCACCAGGCCGATCTGTTGTATCTGCCGCACGATAAGGTGGATGGGAAAACGTACAAATACGCGTTGACGGTGGTTGACGTGGGCACGCGATACAAAGAGGCGGAACCGCTGACGACCAAAGACAGTCGAGAGGTGGCCGGCACTTTCGAAAAGATCTACGGACGACGTCTGACGTTTCCGAAATTATTACAAGTCGATCCCGGTCGCGAATTCATGGGCGCCGTCTCCAAACTCATGACCCGACACGGCGTTAGAATAAGAAGGGGAAGGGTCGACCTTCATCCAACCAGGCCGTCGTTGAACGATTCAACAGAACGTTGGGTGAACTGTTGTATAGTTATCAGTACGATCGAGAGATGAAAACCAAGGCCAGAAACAGGGAATGGGTGAAGCTGTTGTCGGATGTCGTAAAAACGATCAACGAAGAGACCCGCCCGCCCGAAAAGGCGGAACCCGTCGATAAAGTGCAACCGCCAATCAGTCCCTTCGCCAAAGTAAGATATCTGTATCGACCGCGCGAATTGGAAGGCGGGCGCAGGAGGGCCACCGACCCCGTCTGCAGCGTCGACAAACACGACATAGACAGAAATTTCAGAATGCAGGGCATCGACCTGTATCGACTCAAGGAACCGGCGCGCAGAGAACGTTCGTCCGAGAGGAATTGTTGGTCGTCGATTAAAAAATGTATTCGTAGGAATAAATTTTTAATACCCGTAGGGATGCGTGTCGTACCCGTCCATCAACACCCGTTTATCGTAAAGCAGCGTAAACTCTTTCTCCTGGTATCGATTCACGATGCGTTTCGTTCCGGCATCTCTCGTGATGGCGTTTTCTCGAAAGGTCGTAATCCTCTTACGCGTTTCTTTGACGACGTCGGTCATCGTCTCTCGGTTGATGTAAAGAGAATTTTCGTAAATCCCTTGACCTTGCACACCTTCTTGCCGGCGTTCATCTCGTAGGAATAAGATTTGGGACCGGTGGCGCACCACGACGTGATGAAATCGCCGCCCAACTCGTCCGTCAAATCGCCCAAGTTATCGCCCGTGTCGATCGATACCCCGTCGTCGTGATCGACGTACCACACGCTATCGATGTCGTATCCCAACACCCTATCGCCGAGTTTGTCCAACACGTCGTACAACATGGTTTTGGCGTGCGCCGTCGTATAACATGCTATGAAGATGTTGACGTCCTTGGCCCTGTCGACGAATTGTCCCTTGAGATCGTAAGACATCTGGACCATGTCGTCGTTGATGAACTGGATGTTGAGATTGTTTATCGTGTCGTCCAGCAACAGGGTGTAAAAGTATTTCGGTTCGTTCACGTATTGAGTCTGTTTCATGTTGACCCTTTGGCCGAACTTACCCCAGAGAGAGTTGAGACATAATTTAGAGATGGCGCGCATGCCCGGATTATACTCTATTTCGCCCAAGTCGATCCCCAATCGTTCTCTGACCATGTCTTTATACCGTTCTTCCGTGTCGTAAGGGGTGCACGGACCCACCTTTAATGCAGAACTTTCCATCTTGATCTTCATAAAGTTCTTGACGTAGTCTCTGAAGAGATCCACGTCCTCGCTGGTGTAGAGAAAATCCCAAACTTCGTAAATTTTCTCGATCTCGTACCCCTTATCCAAGGCCTTGAATAGCTCGGGGGTACACCACGTGCCCGCAAACGACCGCTGCTCGTCGGCGTGTTCGCACGGCGTCTGCGCCCGTCGTTCGGCGCACGTCTTACACAGCGGGAACAAGAGCTTTTCGGCATCTCCGCATTTCATCTTGACGGGCAAGACGGGGTGATATAATTTCCGGGGCGGCACGACTTTACATTTGACGAACCCTAACCAAGTTCGATCGACGCGCACGGGATTAACTATTTTGGTGGGATGACCGACCGGGTAGGTCTTATAAAAGTGGACCGTCGGGTACAGACTGACAAAGTCGACGTATCGTCCCTGTTCTCCTCTTCCGTCGAAGTCGTACAGCAACTTGGTCACGTTGGTCCTACCGCCGAAAAAGGCGTCTCGAGGGTCTAACGGCGTATTCGGTATGTGGACGCCGGTGTCTTGCATCGCTTCTATGTCGTAAAAATAATACTCTGTCGTTCGCGTTTTACAACTGTAACACGGTTTCTCGTCCGTACACTTGGACGATTTGCACTTTCCACCCTTACATCGTTTCTTGAGCATGAAACACTTGTGCTTCGTCATGTCGACGTATTCTTTACAATTCGGACATTCGGAATGACCGCATACGTGTTTCTTCAAGTCTTTGACCGTCCGTTCGCACTCTAAACATTTCTGAACGAGTGAGCAAACCACGTCTGGTTTGCCGTCTATCGTGCCTCTCTCGCGTTTATGTTCCTTAAAACAGTCTTCGCCGAAAAACGTTCTGTTACAATCATCGCACACTTTCCTTTCGCCCCCGGGACAATCCTAACCGAAGCACGATAAACACTTTTCGGGACATCTGTGACGATCTCGTCTTGTATATCCCTTCTTACAATCATGACAATAATAACCCGTACCCAAAAACCCGGTCATCTTCGTAATCACGTCGAAGTGATTTCTATTCTTGTACAGATAGACCGCGTCGTCGTCGCTTCCTTCGGTCGTATATATGATCTCATTGAACCGATCGCCGTCCAATATGTTGATCTGCACGCCCAGGTGATCGGCAAACGTTTTCACGTCTTCTAAGGTACAACCGTGATCCCGGACGGGAACACCCGCTTCTTCGTGAAGTTTTAACGCTTCGACCCTTTGTAATTTTCGACTCCCGTTGAAACCGTTTCGAAGCTGGGTATTCGTCCATTTGTCTTTATGTTTGTTGGCCACCGCCGTCACGATGGCTCGTGCCAGACACGTGGCGTCGTCGTTTTTAATCGTGATGATACTTCTTTTCGTCTTTGTCGCCGGCTCTTTGGGTCTTCCCTTCCCCCTCGGCATTGTCGTAGACTGGACGACTATTTCTACATCGTCTAGGGGCACCTCGTAATATTCTATATACTCTTGCAGTGCTTTGAATAACTCTTCGGACAAATCCCCCGAGACGGTGATGTATTTCGTACTGAACGGTTTCGGAAATTTCGGGTGATTGATGATGATGCGAAATTTATCGCCGTTTTGCAACCGTCTAACGTTTATCACCGACCTCACGAGGTGTACGAATAAAAGGTCTATATCGATCGGTCTGTCGTCCCTCAATAGGACTACTCTATACTCGTCGAACCCGTCGTTCCAAACTTTAACCTGCGTGTCGAGGAAATTCTGTCAAAACGATAGGTCTGTCCCGTGTAGACGCGTTTGGGTTTTAAAAACTTTTTTTTTAAATCGGGGGGAATCGGGAGATCTAATAACGGTTCGATATATTGTGTCGTAATCGACCTCTCGGGCGGGATCGGTAAATCCAATAATCGCACGGTATGAGACATGATTTTAAAAATGAGGTGTGATTACTTATGTCATTTTCAAATTCGATACACTATACCATTGGGACACCCGCACGGCGAGGAAAATTGAAAAACGACTCGTGCGGCGGTTACCCCCGGCGATCACCCCGGAACCGTTATATATCATCGACTATATATAACGTCATTTACCCGTGTGTGTGCGCAAGAGATCACGTGACTACCAATTCCGGGAAATGTACACGTCGTCGAATTCTCGGAAAAAGGTGAGCTTAAGTGTAGTACATATACTACTTGCGTCAAGAATGATACAGCGGAGAATGCAATTGGACGAGTTAAAATGGGACGATATATATTGTTAACAAAGGTCAAGTTAACAAGGAAGGCTATCAGCTTTTACCATCAGTAAATGTATTTTTAAACAATTCACTAGGCTATTTTCACATTATGGGGGTCCTTTTATTACTATTGTCATTTGCTTACTTTTGAATTGAAGATAAATTCAAGCAAATGACACTATATTATTGTTTTTATCGGGGTAGCGGTTCAAATTAAAAAAAATGATAAACATAAAATTCACACTATGCTATTAATTGTAAAAGTTATAGTGTAGTCTGGACGGACGTGTGGCATTAGCAAAATCACAAATATAAAAAGGGCGGTACCATAATTTACTACAATTCCCTTTATTGCTCTACGAGTCTAGGGAGCTTGCCTGGCTCAGTCGGTAGCGCGCTCGACTCTTGATCGTGGAGTCGTGAGTTCGAGTCTAGTTGGTTTCCTGTCTGTCGGATGAGACACAAAAAAACCGTGGCCCCGTGTCGGCATGTTAACGAATCCTCACTGCTCAATGGCCGTTAGTGCCGAGCGTAGGCCGAAATTTGAAGCCCTTCATCGGCATTTGCTGACGTCTCCCTATGATTAAAGTATTCTTGAGTGGAACGTTAAACAACAATGAACAAACAACCGAGTCTAGGGGATCCCGATTAATTTTAAGTCAAGATCCTGAGCTAACCCAACGTAGGATACATTCTAGTGTAGTCTGCGCTGACATGTGAAATTAGTCTTCGGGATTTGGACTATATCTCATACCTTTAGCACTTAGCTCATAGTGAGTAATATTCTAGTAAGGTCTTGTCGTGACTTTGAAATAAACAAACGTCATAAACGGAGTACGTACCGTACTTTTGGACTATTTCAATTACTGTAATACGGCTCTAGGAGATTTGATTTATGCCTTAAATTTACTTTAAGATATTAAAACCATCTATCATAGTGAGAGAGCTATTCTTGTTCAGTCCGGGCGGACCGTTGGAATTGGCGTGAATCATATATTTATATGGTTATTTATTTCAAAATTGTGTAGAAAACATACACAGATTTTACGGGATTTCTCACGTGGGTTTTTATACTAAGGCACTAACGTCATCACTTTCACAATGACGTCATAATCATGTAGTCGGGGGGAAAAAATGATTGTTTTAATTTTGTTTTGGGTTATTTTACCGAAGGATGCACTAGATTTGCGGTATATATAAATAACCGACGGACCTTCGGGAGTTCTGAGTCGACAAACAAACACGAGAAATTGTCATCTGTCGCCATCTGCTTGGGTGTTGAATTTACAACTGAAATATAACGATTGAACTGTTGGGGACAGAACAGAAATAGACATTTGCTCAAGTAAGTGTACAGACATGTATAAATATATTAATATAACAGTCAGAGTTATTTTAAGTTTTTATTTACTTATTTATCTACTTATTTTGGAAGGCCTATTCATTCATTTATTAATTTATTCTTCATAAGTAATATTTTTGTACAGGCAAAAACAGAACTGCTCTGCCCACACATTAACATCACAATTGACACAGACAAATTTATTTTACAGCATCGATATTTAAACTCTGAACATTCACACTGAAGTCATATAAATTTAATTGGTTGTAAAAGAAAAAAAATCATCGATTAGTTTTTTATCTATCAAATGATGTATTTACCTTGTTTCCAATACGACTCAAGTAAGGTCAGTAGAAATGGCGTTCACTTCACGGCTGGCATTCGGCCAATTTTTCTAACGACGTTACGATGTGCACCGTAGACGTTGTCGAGTGAAAATGAGCTGTATGTGATGATGATGATGAGTTGATTTAACGTGCAGCGTGACTACTTAAAGCCCTTGCCACACGCCGGTGCTATCCCTGTAGCTCCGGACAGGCTCCTTGTGTTTATCGTGCAACCGTGATGGAATTTGTTACACGTGCTCGCCCCTACGGAGTAGGCTTGAGCTAGGGATCTGTTTGTGGCATTGGCCGGTTTATGGTCCTCTTCTCCCTGGGTTGATCGGCCCTCGGCTCCCGGGTGGGAGGGACCTTCTAGCAGATCATCGACCGGCTCTTCTGTGTCTTGTGGCTCTGGTACGATGCCTGTGGAGACCCCGGTCCGTGGTGGAGAGTGAGGCACAGCTGCTTAGTCACAACAGCAATAGAATTTTGAATTTAGAAGAATTACGGCCACCTAATTTTTGACGGACAATCTAAACAAGATATTTATTTAAAGAAAATACCAATATGACAGAAGAAGTGTATTAACCGAATGACATAGCCAAAGTGTTTAACGTGGAGTGGTCCATGCTCGCACGTCTGTGTACCTATAAGAGGTAAACAGAATTATGTGCATTTGCCCAACATTAAGGTTGGTTAAATGCTATAACATACGTTTATTTAGGTGTTAATGTATTTTGTGCTACTTTGAGAGGTATTTTTGGGGAGCTTAAAGCTTATTTTGTGGGAGCGGTGCTAATCCGCTGAATGTAGGGTAATGTTAAGAGTATTGTGTGTGTGGCAGGCTAGGTGTGGTACTGGTGTTATGTACATTGACCAAGGGGAGAAACTTTAATTACAGCAGACCAAGGGGATGTGGGGACTGGTGTTTTGATGAGTGGGAATTTGATTCCTACTCTTGAATTTTTTTTTTTTTTTTTTTTTTTTTTTTTTTTTTTTTTTTTTTTTTTTTTTTTTTTTTTTTTAATATAAGATAAAATACCATGCCCAATACATATATAATCCTATTCTGGCCTATATATCAATAGATGTCGGGTTATCCCGTGAGCCCAGACATCTCCATAAGGGGGATGCCTGAACAGAAAAGTCCATGGTGGGATCCCTTCATCTATGATTTCTAACTACTTTATTCTAATACCTAACTTGTCTTATTCTGAGATCCATTAAATCAATTATGTACAATTATCCCTATTGTTAACCCTATTCTGACCTATATATCAACTGGAAGAGGAGAATCCCGGGTGTCAAGTCTTCTCCATAGGGGGGAAGTTTGACCAGAAAGTCCATGTGGGATTTCCTCCGCCGCTGATTCCTAAAGTACTTATTCTAGAATTATAATCTCATTATATACAGGTAATACTAAACCTAACTAAACTGTTGGATATCTGTTGTCCTGTGATTGGGACAATCCCTACCGACAAGGACTTCCTAAATCCGAACAGTGCCTATTTAATTCATAAAATTATTTACACATTAATTTACATTTAAAGAATGGATGAGAGATGCGATGAGGTGCGATGAATGCGATGTCTAGACTATGCATTTATTGTGTGTATGTTTTTAATTAGGGTCCTGCCTGCGCCACCCACCACTATTTGGACAAGCCAGCTGCTAACCGTGAGGTCGTACCGCTTTTCAAATGGTTATAGGCAGGGTTGGAGTACCACCAACACTTTGAGTGATCGTATTGAAAAAATAAAAGTGTATCCTTTAATTCGTATGGTTGTTTGTTATTTTATGGCGCATTAAAAGAATAAGATATAAATAAATTGTAAAATGATATAAGATCTCTGAGACATGTCACCAGCTAGAAGGGGGGTTCTGACCGGGGTTTAGTCTTAGTGACATGTCTTGGTTAAGTAACCTTGAGATGTTGAAAATAATATTGAAATCAATAAATACGCATATTAGCTACCTAAGATAGGATAGAAGAGTGATTAAAAAACAATTTTAGCCCTATAGTGATTGTGATTAGGCGTTTCTGTGTTTTATTTTAGGGTCCTGCCTGCGCCACCCTCCACTATTTGGACAAGCCAGCTGCTAACCGTGAGGTCGTACCGCTTTTCAAATGGTTATAGGCAGGGTTGGAGTACCACCAACACTTTGAGTGATAGAGTAAAAATTAAAATTGTTTACTAAACAGATGATCGTCAGTTATGATATTGATAATATGAATCTAATAATACTTCTCAAGGTCATGTATCAAGGCTAGTTGAAGCGGTTCTGACCTGTCTAGTCGTAGAAACATGTCCTGTATTGAGATTAAATAAATAAATTAAAATAATATTGACGGCAGAGGTGGAAAACTGTATGTCTGCCTCTCTCTTCTTTATATAGGTTTCGCCGTAGCCCATGGAGATGACCATCGTACACTAACGTCATTCTGTTGTTTCAACATGGCGACGCTATCAATTTATTTAGTTACTTGTGATTTTATATTTTGGAAATTAAAGTGAAGTTTGAGGTACGTATTGATACATTTGAATTATTTATTTTGTTGCAGATGTGTAACAGTATGTATTTGCATTTAGTGAAAGTTATGTATATTTTCGGGGGGGGGGGGGTGATAAACCGAATTAATTTCCGGTTTGGAGAAATGACAAGTTTAAGTTTCAATCTTCGGCTTTGCACTTACCAATTTTGGTTAGATCTGTCACAGTTTTTTTTTTTTTCAGTTATTTATTTACTCGTTTACCGCGATGTCGTCTAAGTCAACGCGTCGTCTAATTCTGTGCTCTGCTTTATGCTCAATTCACTATGTATACTATGTTGATTCTGCATTGTGTATCAACTAAATGGTGAAGGATGACTTCACAGGTGTAAACAATAACGATTTGTTTTCCAACAACCGTAATTTATTGATACAATGATTAGAGCTTAGAGGCGCAGAATACGCCGACGACACCGTATGTATTCATTTGATTTTTGTTTCATTTTAAATCAAAATAATTTGAATAATGTAATGAAATTCAGATATCTTTATAAATTATCTTACGTATTAGGCCTTAAATGAAATTAAGTTCGTTTGCTGTTTACCTACCGACCACGGAATTCAACGCGACTGGGAAATCGTATCGTCGTTTTCCAAAATAATATATTTTTTTTATTCACGATCTTCCTGGAACATTGGATTACCGTCATGACTTTATATAGTATAAGTATTAAATTCGCCTCGATCTCTGAGAAAATACGTGTATATATTTTGACTGTGGCGCTATAATTTATTTATCGAAAAAACGTATAGTATCGGTATTTTATCGGAATAATGTAAAATAATGACCGGAACCTATCAAGGAGCTGTAAATTCATAATATGACCTCTTGTAACTCTTCGATATACAATAAAACCTGTTATAGCAGCCATCTCTATGTAAGGATTACCTGTATATAAAGGCCAGTTTTTTCAAGTCCATTTACTGCATACTTCAACTAAATTGAACCTGTGTATAAGGGTCACCTGCAGATAAAGGTAAATATTTTCTGGCCCATATATACATTTGTTACTGTATTACGAATCCATCTACAGTATTACGGCATAAATGAGTTCGCGGAACTTTCTGTCTCGATTTTAAGCGATTTATTAATAATATATTTTTTTGGGGGGTGTTAAGTCAGGATTTTACCCTTATCCCTTAGGAAATTCCGTTTGGCGGGGCAACACGACAATAACTCCATAGGGATTTATTCCGATTTACTCACTCAAAAAAAAATCGCTTAAAATCGGGACCTTAAATTCGGCCTAAGCCACTGCTATATTCTCTACGAATAAAATTTATAAAATAGGAAACCAAAAACCCTGTATAATACATGTTTTACCGAGATAAACAATTTATGAAACACCTGTGTAAAGTTGTTTGATATGTACCCCCTTTCATAAAAGCTGAATGGAATAATGCAATAGCAAACATAAAATCGTGTAGACAGTGACATAAGAGTTAACTCCCATTATTTTTTTAAATCAAAAATATTTGTCAAAACGTAATAATTTTACAAAATCAAAATTATATATTTTTGCACATGTCAGCTTTACTCTGCCGTAGAATACACCCCCCGCTGGTGATTAATAATCAAATTGAGTCCGGTCGAACCTGAAATGTCCGAGTCTCCATAATTTCCCATCCCTTACTATCTTGTAATTACTAGATCGTTTATCAGTATCTCGTAATTACGAGATCTTTTCTCATAATAACGACATAAGTATCTCGTAATTACGAGACATTTCTTCGTTATAGCGACATGATAATCTCGTCATTACGAGATCTTTTTGTGTAATAACGAGATAATTATCTCGTAATTACAATATCTTTTCTCCTTATTACGACATAATTATCTTGTAATTAAGAGATATTTCCTCGTAATAACGAGATAGCTATCTTGTAATTACGAGATGATTTTTATTTTCTTTGATACAAATGGGCTTTCGGAATGAAATGACCATTTAGTTTCGATAGTTAATTAATGTACAGTGAAACCTTTATGATTTTCGTAAATAACCTCTCTTTTCTCCTGTGTGTCTAAAACATTTATGAAATATTTAATGTGTCCTCATTTACAATAGTTTCATTATAATTTGTAACAGAAAATGACTGACTCTACAATGGACGAAAAATATCCAATTAAGTAAAATAATTTGCCTAACTACCCATAGGAAAAAGGGTAGAGTCGGTAAACAGCAAACATAGAATATTTTATGTCTGGCCTTAATAATATGAGTACAATAAAGAAAGTTTTCAGCACGCAAGTATGATAGGTAAATAAGCAGATAGAAAGATAGGCAGACAGGTGGGTAGATAAACAGACAGATATAGTTAGGTAGATAAATAGATGGATAGACAGGTAGATAAACAAAGAGGTAGATAGGCAGACAGAAAGATAAATAGAGACATATAGTTATGTAGAAAGACAGACAGGTAGATAGATAAACAAAGATGTAGCTAGGTAGACAGATAGACAGGTAAGTAGATAAATATATAGAGAGAGCTAGATGGATAGATACACAGATAAACAGACTGACATCTAATTGAGTAGATAGACAGACAATTAAATAGATAAACAGAGAGGTAGACAGATAGATAGACATACAGTTAGGTAGATAAATAGACAGACATGTAGATAGATAATCAGAGAGGGAGATAGGTAGACAGATAAACTGATAGATAGATAAACAGAGATGGAGATAGATAGACAGATAAACTGATAGATAGATAAACTGAGAGGGAGATAGATAGACAGATAAACAGAGAGGGAGATAGATAGACAGATAAACTGATAGATAGATAAACTGAGAGGGAGATAGGTAGACAGATAAACTGATAGATAGATAAAGTGAGGAGATAGGTAGACAGACGGGTAGATAGACAAACCGATTGGTAGACAGATTAACAGATTGGCAGATAAATAGATAGAAATACAGATATATAAGCATACAGACAGACAGACATATTGATAGATAGATAGCTATATAATAAATAAATAGACAGACAGGTAGATTGATGAACAGAGATGTAGACAGATAAACAGACAGACATAGTTAAGTAGGTAAATAGATATACAGACAGGTAGATAGATAAATGGATAAATAGACAGACAAACAAGTAGATAGACAGGTAGACAAACAGGTAGATAGACAAACAGACTGGTAGACAGACAGATAGATTAACAGATAAGAAGATAACTTGATACACAGACAGATATATAAACAGACGGACAGACATTTTGATAGGTAGATAAATATTTAAAAAGACAGGTAGATAGATAGACAGACAAATAGACAGAGAGATAAACAGATGGACACACACACACACACACATATAGAGAGAGAGAGAGAGAGAGAGAGAGAGAGAGAGAGAGAGAGAGAGAGAGAGAGGTTGAGGTTGAAAGGTAGGTGGATAGATAGACAGACAGATAGATAGGTAAATAGATAGACAGATGTATATAAACGGACAGACAGATAAATATACAAATAAACAAAGACAGGTAGAGAAATAGATGTGATAGATAGATGGAATGAGAAATAAAACAAAGTACACAATAACTTATAAACTTTAGATGTATCATAAGGTTTATAGTAAAGAAAATGTCTGTTTCTAATAACTGTGCCTGTAGTTACTAAGGTGGTATTCAAATATTAGATCCTTTCGCACTGAAGTAATTGCGCTAATTCAATAACAACGCAAAATTGTCTCCATTTTGACATTCTAAAAAACTTAAAAAAAAAACAATTGCGCGGATTCAGTTCTATACCCCCTAAAACGTGAGTGCGCTAATTCTCTCTCTCTCTCTCTCTCTCTCTCTCTCTCTCTCTCTCTCTCTCTCTCTCTCTCTCTCTCTCTCTTCTTCTTCTTCTCTGCCTTGTGATATTTTAAACTGTACGTGAAAAGTAATTATCTCACAGGTCAACGTTTTCCCAGAAGACGAAAATTTAATGGAATGTTTATCCAAGAAAAAAAAACCTTTTGCTCTAAATCTACACTAACGTGTTAAATGTATGTCAACAATACCACTATTATAGTCATAGAGTGGTAAAATATCGTTTCTTCATCAGTTGAGCTGGAATGTAATATTAATGTAAATATCCAATAGAAAATGTGGTATCATACAAGGTCAAGTAATAAATCTACATTTATATATGTTAAATAATTTCTTTAAATAGTTGGCCTGACTTATATATACAATGAAACGCTGTACGTTGGCGTGGAAGTCTATTGGCTTTCTTTCTCTTCTCTGAAATAAAGCTTAAAAGAAGTTTAAATAAACCCCATCTAAAAATAAATAAAAGTCCTTCTTCACATTAGAATTTTGTATGAACTGATGACAGTATTAATGACGTACTAAAAAAAGTTGATTTAACATAGAAAG
>BROG01001826.1:12500-26147 GCA_030159075.1 Atrina japonica | reverse complement strand
GGTGAACATTGGACAAAAACGGACTTGTGAGAATCCAAAGGTTGGTTAAGATGCCATGGATGAATAAGAATCCCGTGTTAACAAGTTACATCCACCGCGATTTCATAGTCAAATTCAGTAAAGCAAAGGGTTGGAATCCTCGTAAAAAATGGGTAAAGATTAACAACAACTAGTGAATGCATTATTTCATTTAAATAATTTTTCGAGATATTTAGCCTATATAACATATCTTTAATGAGCTAAATGTATAAGAACAAACATATATCTTTATATACGTTTTTATAAAGGGAAATAAAATCAGTACTACAAGAAAATGGGTCAATAACGAAGTACCAGACATTTTAGGGAGGTTACAGACACATTTTCCTAAAGCTGCAGACGCCCTTGAGGTATTTGGATCTACTAGTACTGAACTGCAACCAACAAAATCGAATGTATATCACGATTAATTCCATTGGCATTACATATTTGGCGTACACTTTGGAGTTGTAATGATAGCGTTAATACATGTACTTGGGAATAAAACTCTAGTTGTAATATGTGTGTGTGTGTGTGTGTGTGTGTGTGTGTGTGTGTGTGTGTGTGTGTGTATGTGTGTGTGTGTGTGTGTGTGTGTGTGTGTGTGTGTGTGTGTGTGTGTGTGTGTGTGTGTGTGTGTGTGTGTTGTGTGTGTGTGTGTGTGTGTGTGTGTGTGTGTGTGTGTGTGTGTGTGTGTGTGTGTGTGTGTGTGTGTGTGTGTGTGTGTGTGTGTGTGTGTGTGTGTGTGTGTGTGTGTGTTTGTTCTTTATGAATACCGTGAAGTACTATATATCAATGGACCATTACAAATAAGGAAGACCTTGAGTTCGGGTAGTCGAACAATTCGTAAAAAAGCGTTTTAACGTCAACGAATTACTAATAAATCAGCGAAAATTGGTTTTGGTTAAAGAAATGTTTGCAGTTTATTTAGAAATAAAATGGTTAAGATATATATGATATTACTTTCACCTCTTTGTTTTCCAATGTGTATCGCATTTACGGCTAGGCTATATATTTTATTAATTGTATTCAATTTTCATTCATTTTGACTTTCATCTTTGTGTAAACTGCAATCCCGGTATTTGACTTTCTTACCCATGTCATTTAGATTTTCAATATACTTATTGTATATACTTATATTGTTCGTATTGTTTCGGGACTTGGGAAATAAGTGACCAAGCATATGTATCATGAAATTGTAAGTGTATTGCTCTTGAAGAACAATACGTGACACATAGTATATCTTGGGGACCCTCAACATAATACGTTTGTGTCTTAGATTTTGGTATTTCACGAAAGTCCGAGGTTCGAACTATCTAGATCAATTTAGTAACTAAACACTTCGGAACAGAGCTAAATTTCGACCGTATTTGACATCATGTTTTATAGACAACTTTGACATATCTGGACAAAGCATTTAGAATATGATGTTTGACGTACGTTATTACTGCAGACAATTTTGTTTTCCGCAATGCTTTTTCTCTGTCTTATTTGTACGCAAAAGCACCATATTGGTTCAATGTATACGCGCTAGATATCAAACGGTCCATCAGCAGCAACAGCAGCAGCCGCCAAGAAACACTTAAGTACTGTAACAGGTGAAGAACAAAATGTGGCCAGACCGGGAATCAAACCCAGAACACAAGCAGCTACCTCTTATTAACTCATCTATCTAAGATGACACGCTCTCAACCACTGCAGTACAAATGTTATACCAAACTTATATACGACTGATAGAAAACTAACGTATTTCTGCTTTTAAAATGATGTCAGAGATATCTAGCACCTATAGATAGTTTCTTCTCCATGTTAGTGAAACATTCTTAACAACAACAATAACAACAACAACAACAACAATGACATAAGATAATGCATTTCAGCTATACCTTTGAGAACAACAAATGATATATGTTATTTACTGCTTTAAGAGTTATTGCCCTTCATGTGATATTATTCATATACTACCGGTAAAGGTCGGAATAGTGCACACTTAAGCTGAACTAATTTCGATAGAAAGAAGAGAAATAAGAAAATGAAATTTGTTTTAATATCCTCATACACATTGCATTTGTTTCATGTCAAAACCTTTGGACAGAAATGTCCAATCTTACTAGCATTGATGTGTTCTTTTTCATACTTGTATTAACGTATGGCTTACTGTAAATGTGTTAATGCCTCTACAATGGAATGCGGCATTTTTATAGTGCAACCAAATAATTTAAACATGTCTAAAACGTCCAATACGCAATACAGCAAATGCATTTTGTCTTAAAATATAAAAGTTTGGACACTTTTCCATGTAAAATTGACTCAAAAAATTATAAATACAATACGATATGTAACTTTTCGCTTCCTTCCCATTTCTTTACGTTATGACAATTATTTCCAACTACTAATTTATTTTTACACTTAATACAAACAGGCAAAATGAATACAGTAAAACTTGTATATGGTGATCTCCTTTGGGACAGAAGAAAACCCGTCTTTATAGGGAGGTGGTTATTTATATGGAGGTTGATCTGTACACAGATGGTTTTATTGTGGACAGACCCAAAAATTGTGACCAGGTGGTCTTTATACACAGGTGGTCGCTAATTTTATTATATTTCTATTTAGCAAAGATATACTATATCGGTTTATATCAATACCAGTTGTTCCAAAACATGTGTAAAGATAGACAACTCTTTCAAGTTTTCAAATAGGTTATGTTGGACACCATTACAGACAGATAGGGAGGCAACGCGCAACGTTCCTTTATCAAGAAAACAAAGTCAAAAGACATGAAATTAAAACATCAATAACCAATCATTTACCTATAACTTTGTGTACATTACCACCCCGTGTCGAACTGCACAAGTGATAGTGGAGTCACTTATAAGTGACGAGGATGCCAGGGTTTATCAGTATGTATGGATTTTAACAGCATGAACTGTTTTTACTGTACTTCAAAGACATGTTTTTATTTTGTTTCAACATGAGATCGTTTATAATTCAAGATAAGATATGTCTACCAACTGAATACTTATAAGTTTGGCATGTATTCAAATGATTACCATATATATTGATGAAGGCAATCAAGCGTATATGATAATTATTACATGAGTTGACGGTCTATTTTTGTCTCACGATTTGTTTATCGTAATAAATGGCAAGGTAAATGTAGAACTTTGACGCAAAGGCACTTGTTCACCCGTCTATCTGCGTTTTAAAACACAACAAACAGACAATAACATATTGAGTAACCGGTAGTCGTAGACGAATTATGTAATGTTGATGTAAACCGAAAGTAAAATAATGTGTATATGAAAACTACACGAAAAAATACGGAATATATTCTTAAGTAATACTATCAGTTAGTTAATAATACTAATAATACATTTTTTTTCTGAATGCGTTTCTAATGTACACAAAGTTACAAAATTAGTATATGTTAACTAATTGGTATTATTAGTGCTTCACTGACATTTTTAATTAATCGGTATAAATGTAATAACTAATTATGATTTTGTGAAAAGATACATTTGACTTAATTCAATGCCTTTCTTTACGTATTGGAAGGTAATTAGTCAACTTTGTAAAGGCCAGAGACGACTAAAGATACAACAAAAAGTAATGTGATGTTGGTACTGGTTCTGACATTACGTTGTTGACAAATTGATACTACTAAGAATTATTGTTGCGATATAGTACATTCATTTGAGTCCCCGAGGGTATACATAAACTAAGTACCTGGTATTTCGGTACCAGCTGTTATCTTATACTAAAGTAATATTTGACACTGATAACGCCATTTAAATTCCAAACATGTCTAAAGCTAAGATATTCATTTTTTACAATATAAAAAATAAATGAGATACCAAAGTATAAATCAATAGAATATTTAGGACATAGATACAAATCCGGTAAAAATGGACAAACGTGGACCTCTGGAAACCAAGAAGTGGGATCAGGTGTCATGGAGGAGTGAACATCCCCTGTCGACCGGTCACACCCGCCGTGAGTCCACTGTCAAGTCCAATGAAACACGTGAGGAGTGTATCCTCGTCACAATTGGTACAGAGCTCTCAACAATCGCCAACGAAAAGACAACTCAACATTTCACTTAGTGAAACAGAGAAGTCGCAAACAAGACTATTATACCGACCATATAATTAACGGAACGTTGACATTAAACGCGGTTTTCGATATCCCTATGTCAATAATTTGTCAGTGAGTAGTTTACCTCTGTATATGAAATATCCATATGTTGTACACGCCCTGGCATATCGGCTACTTTTTGACATATAAACTCCATAAGCGGGTGACTGAGGGATATTACTACTTAAATGTGGAAAATTGACGATGGGAAAGCCGAAATCGTCGCGTTTATCGTATAGCTTCGTTGCTAATTTCCTGTCTGTGTTTATATTAAGTAAAATGTCTAAGTACGAAGCGTGTGTGCTTGATTCTGTTGTATCTTATATTTCTAGTTTGCTGGGATATATCGCATTGACATATGTATGAAAATTGTCATTATTAATTGACAAACCATCGTCGATATATCTAAATGTCAAATTAAAGGACACCGCTAACGATTTTTTCTTTTGATTCAGCAGTTTCTGAATGAAGTCTGCTTCGTATGAATAAAAGAACAGGTCGGCCAATAAAGGAGCACAATTGGTTCCCATAGGAAAGCCGACAGTTTGTTGAAAGACCGCGCCTCCGAACATTACACATATATTGCCTATTTGAAAATTCAGCATGTTTCTATAATGGTTACTCGTATACGGATTTCGGCTATACTTTTAGAGTCATTATTTGGCCTTGTATTATACCACTCTCTCTTTGGAATATAAAAATGCAAATTAAATTGAAGCTCAACTGATAAAGTCTAACTGACAGAAACGATATCGTCTTGAGCATTACAACTTTGGTAATATGTTTATAATAATTATTAAAAAAACAACTAGAAATAGATAAAAGTACAGTCAAACTTCTCAAGGAAAGTAAAACAAGTGGATGCATAAGACAGGTGGTCTTTGCTTCCAGATTGACAAAAATCACAAGAAAATGTGTGTCTATTACACAGTGTGTAACAACAGATGTATATTCATATACCATTACTTGATAGTTTGATGTTAAGGTGATCAGGTATTAAAGCCATGTACATTACAGTGCTGCCCAGCTAATCTGTTTAAACGTTTTCTAAAAATAAATCATGTGATCAACCATCCTAACTATTGGCTCCTTAAAACAGTGTGACCAAGCATTTTTTCCTGAATACCACTGACCGTTGGCCAATGTAGACAGGTGACTGCTGGTTTTATATATGTTTATGTAATGAAATTGGTTGGGTGACTAGAAACTGGCTGCTGAAGACGAGTGAGTGCTGTAAACAGGTGACCTTTAAGACAGGTTTGTCTATATATGTATATAAAAAAACATTCACAAGAAATAAGCGGAGGCGTTAGAGATTTGAAATGAAATATTTTAGGATTACAGCAGTGTTGTTTTATAATTTATCTGTGTTAATATCTTAAGCATAAGCATAAGCATAACCAAAAGAAAAATCAAGGACTATGTCAATGCATTTATTTGTAAAGAAACTTTATATCCCAGGTATAGAAATAAGGTAGTTTAAAAACAGATCATATCTGTTTAAGATTGAAGTAGACATTGTCATCCAAGTGTTTGAATTCAAGTGAAAAATCCATAAAAGTCAACGTATTTTCAGTATGGTAAGTATAATTGTAATGTCTTTATTTCTGTTACAAACCTATATTAGTAATACCGAGGTAGATAACGACTTATATAAGTAACTATAGAATCTGTTATAAACGAGAGGTCTGTGGTTGTCCAGTGTTCACCAGTGTGCCGCTCATTTGGTGACCACAGAGCCGATAACATAATGTAGTTTTTATTTGTAAGGCACATTACTATAATTGTTTATTAGAATAATTTGGGTTTAATACGACCAGCCAACAGAGGATATATATATATATATATATATATATATATATATATATATATATATATATATATATATATATATATATATATATATATATATATATATCCGGGACATCCTGATGATTAATTTTTTGGTATCTGAGATTGTTATATTTTTGCGAAGCATCTGATATTCGATAATCGTCTGTTCCATCGGAATGTTCGTTCCAAGAAAGTATCTGCCTTGAAGAAACAATGGTCGTGAAAATGAATTTTAAACTGGGTTCACTAAAACTCGGAAACATCATTTACTACAAATTTCAGGAGAAATAGGTTTTGCTTCCATGATATGAGTGAAAATTAATTTGTAAAATTTGACTTATTAATAGTATATACATATACTAATTTGCTTTGACGTTGTGTATGCTATATATCTATTCTCGGAAGCCTACTTGATTTTCGTTCACTGTGATGTCCATCGTGTAAATTATCAATTTATATTGTAATTTCGGTAACTGAGTTGTTTACCTATGAGATTCAGGCCTATGTTCAGAAATCAATCTATATTAGTGACCTACTCTAGGTCGGTGTCCTTTTTTTGTATAAATCGACTGAGTCCGTAAAACTAAAGCTATACAGTAACCGACCTGGGGGTGGTGTCCTTTTCCTATACGTCGGCCTGGTCTGTAATAACTGAGCTATAAATTGGCCTATCAAAGGATGGTGTCCTTATTTACTACCAGCCAACTCATAGCGAAAGCATTAATACTATATAGTGACCTAAACCAGGACAGTGCCTTTTTTCTATAAATTGGTCAAAACTAAATATGTTAGATGATGACTTAACTCAGTAGTGTCCTTTTTCTATGTAAATCGGTCCAACCGCGGGGTGGTATTATATTACTCTAATTTGTCTCAGAACGTAATAATTGAGCTATTAAGAGATATTACATCTACATCTACATAGTCTACATGATTGGTCAAAATATGTGGCACTTCTGGTAACATTTTCACATGAAACATGAATATATATATATATATATATACATATATATATATATATATATATATATATATATATATATATATATATATATATATATATATATATATTTATATATATATATATATATATATATATATATATATATACATATATATATATATATATATATATATATATATATATATATATATAAAGAAATTGAAATAGTAAGAATATTTCTGACGAGTGTTAGCTATTCATTAGTTGTATATACATATATTAATTTTTATTGTATTTTTTCTGTCACTGATTTTTTTACGTTTATAATTGTACAGACAAAAATAGACTTCAAAAGTCAATATCAAAATAACATTTTTAAATATTATCATTTTGTCGGTTATATAAATTACCTACCCTTAATTGTGTCTTCTAACCCTAACCTTCTAAATGGCGAATGTACCTAAAAAGAGGATTGCGTAGACATGGTAGTAATATATATCGTTATATCGTGATATCGTAATATTGTGGTATCGTAATATCGCGATACCGTAATATATTGATGTCGTTGAACCACACCATTATAGTGTATCGTATCGTTATATCGATTCGCAATATCGCATCGTGACATCGTATCGTAATATCGTACCGTAATATCGTAATATCGTATCGTGTTATCGTGGTGTTGTATCATAGTACGAAGGTATCGTATCTCAATATCGTAACACTGGCTTGTGAATTATCAAATCGATATCACGATGTCCCGAATCAACCACCATAGTAAGTCTTTATGTAATGTGATTTCAGGTTCCAAAGGTAAAATATATGAACTGGAAAACGCGATTAATACAGTGTTTCCCAGATATGATTAATGTATGAGAATTTACCTATGGAGCAAACCAAGAGCCAAAACAGATATTCAAGGCGAATGTTTCTGTCAATTAGACTCCATCAGTTGAACTCTCATTTAAGATAGAGTAGAGTTCTGAAACATCCGTGGTATAATAGTAGACTAAAATAGCCTAAATGTATTCACGATTTCGTCTAAGAGTAACAACTGTAAATATATTACCGTAGTATGGATAAATCAGCTGGTATCGAAATACCAGGTAGAGGGTATTCACAAACCCAGTTCGCCAGCAATGGCAACCACCCGGAAGTTATAACAATAAAAAGCTATAGTTTTAGAAATGAAACTACTATTCAATTTTGTATATGAGATCGTATACTAGTAAATTGATATTAGTTTCATTTGAACTCAGTAAACAAACTAACAGTAATGATTCGATATTTAATTAAATACTTGTCATTTCGAGTATCTGTAATTGATATTGCGGGATTGTATATGTTCCTTCAAACTTGCATCTTTATTTGGTTATTTTCTGAATAAAGTGCAAAACGAATGCAAGCTTCAATCCACACTTCATAAGCACTCGTTCACTCGTCTATCACGGCCGCATTTTACCTAGAAAGGCATTTTAAAACACAACGGATAGGCTTATATACACTGGCCAAGTAGTATCTAAGGTGTCCAATACACCCATGATAAGTAAATTAAATGTCGCGAACTATGAAATTATGTTATACAGTATCAGTTTCCAGAGACACGTGTTGGTCCAATGGTTAGCAGATTTACTTATATATACTGGCAACCCTGTATATTTATACTTTATGGGTTCCAGATATCCGCGTCTGTCTAATGTTGAGTCGGATTTGTTTATACCCTGGTCATCCTGCATATATAAAATTGTATCATATTTATTTGATTTAAATATGTACAGGCTGTTGACTTTTTTCTGAAAAAAAGATGTATGAATATATTCCTTACATTGATTTAAGTTTTAGAAGTTAATTAGTCTAGTAAATTATGTAAAGGGCAGAGACGATTACGTTTCATCATACATTTATTCGGTAATGTTGCTTCTTAATTCGTATAATACATTTTTCTACCAGATTGATACTGCTCGGAGCGAATATTAGGTTTTTAATTCATGTCCTTATTTCCTTACAAATATTAAAAAGATAAACACATATATTTATAAATAAAAAAAATATATCAATGAGAATATTTGTCAAATAACTGAAAGTAGACATCGGACAGATCGACATATCATTTTATGCGTAATACCCGCACTGTTGAACATTGACAATAAAGTACATGGAACAGAATGGAATTGAAATATACGATACTTCAATACATCAACTTGTTAAGAACTGCGTACACACAGACATAATGTCGTGTTGGATTTTAAATTCATTCAATTACATTCTTTGTTGATGACGGTAGCAATACTATTCCAGATCAACAGACGGATGGCCATGTTCATGCAGTTATATTGTACACATGTAACATAATTTTGCAATCAACTTGAATATTATCAAGTGGAAAATAAATACACACCCACAGAATTACAGCATGGTAAGTATAATTGACATAGATTTATTCTGATTACACATATGTGTTGACAACTGTATGTGTACTTGTCTATAATCGAAAGAAACTAAAAATAATATACCTGTATTTTACGGTATCTGGTGTTCTACTACGTAAGACTACTTTAACATATTTCTATATACAGCAGTGGGTGGAAAATGATTTTGTTCTAAATGTTGTTTTCAGGTTTATGCTTTAAGGATTAAAACTTTAAATCGAAGGTTGTCATTTAACACAACAAACGACCAATGGTCACGTAGCTAGATGGGCAACAGCTAAATTGCTTTCAGCCTAATACGTTGAAGATGTTAATGTTACGGTTTATTTAAACGTCAAATTCCGTAGAGAACACCATGGTTTCCGAGGACGGCAGGGTAAATGGAGAATGCTAGTATTTTCAACTTTTGATATAGCAATTTCTGAATGAGATCTGCTTCGTATGAAAGAGCCAATAAAGAAGTACAATAAGTTCCCATAGGAATGCCAACAGTTTGTTGAAATCGATAATATTAAATTGTGAAAGTGGTTAATATTGCATGCGTATTATTATCTTTGGGTAGGGAATTCGAAAATGTCATGTTTTAAATTGTAGTATTCTAGTAGACTTCGAGTTTCGAATATCTATTGATATTTTTTTCATTATATTTTGATTTATTATTTGACATTTGTGACTTTTTAACAGTTTGCTAAATGTTCCAAGAAAACATATAAAAATTGTTGATATCAGTATATATTTTTGCCATACAGGTGAGTTTTCCTTAAACTTCATTAATTCACGCTTTTCTCTGTGTGACTGTACTGAGACAATGACCACTGATGTGAGCTTGTATCTAGTCAAGAAACTGAACAAAACGTTTACTACAGGAAGTAACAAACGCTGGGGCGGTTAAAGATAGTGTTCATATTCAATTTTAAAATTTAAAGACTAAAGGTGTCGTGTTAAGATTGCAAATCGCATCTCTCCCCGATAACATGTATTTAAACTTGGCAACCTACAGTGCATGTTATCCTTCTTGCCGGTCACACACGTACACACACACACACACATACACACACACACACACACACACACAGACACATACACACACACATACACAGACACACGCACATACACAGACACACACACATACACACACATACACACGTACACACACAGACACACACACAGACACACACACACACACACACACATACACACACACACACACTTGTATAACATTTAAATTGTCAAATGAAAACGCCACCGTCATGAGAAGACGGAATACTATTACGTACAAACAGGAAGTTCGTGATATGGAAATCGAAATTGTCCTAAAGTAAAATGTAAACCGAGGTGCTGTTTTGGTCTTCTGTAGGACAGAGCCTGTAAAAATTCTGCTTCTTGTGAATAAAACAAGTTTCAGGCCACAAATATATATATAAATCTAAGATACCAAAGTATGACATTTTAGGGTGTTAAGGATATAGGTACACTTACTATGTATAATGAATAGAATAAACGATATTCAAGAAGCAAATGAATAAGTATAAGTACATTAGACTCCGAAACTCTGGACATAGACTCGGGCACACGTACCGGACTAAATTTACACCGTCCCTTTTGTTAAAGTAAACAGACATCGTTTTGCCAAAGCAAGCCAACAGAGAAATATGTTTTGGTCTTCTAAAACCATATCGCTCAAATAAATGTTGTTTTAATATTGTAATTTCATAGAATATTGTACAAAATATAGAAAACGTCAATACATATCAGGAAATGTTTTTTTTTCTCGCAGAACTAATTAAAACGTTTTTCATCTCATTTAATACATATAGGTAGCTTTCAAAGTATATGATGAAGCGAGTAGGTACATGACTTAAATTTAAAGGTATATTAGCTTGAAATTTCTCTTACCATATTCTCTACCTATATTTCCCCTGAAAATTGACATACAATGAAAAACAGAAGGGATAAGGATTTTCTATTACCATCCAAATTGTGTTGTATGATGACAATGAATATGCTAACGATATAAAATCAAATATATTTGCAATATTAATCCGCCAATAAGCTTGACGAGCCGCGCGATTGCATCTGAAACATCAGTACAAATTCACACACACACACACACACACACACACACACACACACACACACACACACACACACACACACACACAAAACATGAAAATATACAGGATATCATAGCTCTAAGGTAATATCAATTTTCTGATATTTAATCGGTTTACTTTGTGTTCTTAATCACAATATGAGGCCAATCAAAATAGGGTCAAAGTTCAAATTTTGGAGTCACGACTATATATATATACAGTGAACCCGCTTTACAACGACATTCATTATAACGGAGTATTCGGTATACGACAAGAAATGCTTGGGAACAAATGTACATGTACGTAAAAAAGTACTCATTACGACGGGATATTGAGTATCCCACTCCGACATTAGATTCCGGCAACAAATGCACAAAGCTCAGTGTAAATAAACTCTTTACAATGACGTAACATAGAACCCACCAGCTGAACTGGCTATTGTTATCACTCTTGATTTACTTTACGGTTGAGTTCATATAAAAACAATTGCCAATAAAACAATTACACCGCCAATTGTTTTCTAATCTCCACTGATAGGTGATGGCCTAGGTGTCAATAATTAGCGCTTGTATCACCTTTACCTGTACGTCAGGATGTAAATACAAGCTAGGTACAAAGTGAAAAAATAAGATTGATGAAAATAAAGAATAAGAAATACACATAGTTGATAACTTCCGTTAGGCTACATGTTCGTTCCAATGTTGTTACAATAGCGGATCTTTTTATAATTTCAGTACTTGCGATAGCAGTAGACATGTTACTAAAACTATATTTATGAAACGCATTTTTTCAGAGAATTGTATCAGCAATCTCTGCTTTTTTATTTTTGCAGTAAAAGGACATTTTGTACATGATTCATGCATTTTACGACATCACCGATTTATTACCGATTATATGAAAAAAATAATTGTGTATTGATGTTAACAAGATTAACTTGCATAAATCTTATTCATATATTTTCATATAGATTTCAATGTCATTTTAAGTTTAATTATTACATGTACAAATATATGTGTAAATGATACTCAAGAGAACAAACTATGAAATGACCAACACATCAAATTCATTACAGTGACAAATTCGATATAACACCATTCCTACATGGGAATAAACATGGTCGTTGTAAAGAGGGTTCACTGTATATCACAACCTCCCCAATTTTGGTGTTTATTCTCATCTGTATACTCTATAGAAATTGCTCCCTTATAAATGTGAAATGTAAGTATTTCTTGGCAAATTATCTAAGTTAAACAAGATTAAACGATGCTTGAAATTGCTTGGTAATGTGTCACACAGAAGGGTGTACAAGAATGATTCATCAATTTTATCACTTTTACTTTCCAAATCGGGCTATTCTAAGAAACTATAAAACATTTTTACGAGAACAAATTCTATGCACATTTAAGTGTTTTCCTGATATTCTAACAAAACATCAAACAAAAAAAATAACAATACAAAACAAAACAAAAAATAAAAATATAAAACTGTATCTTTCGCACATACCAATAAATGACCTAAGAACTGTTAGATTTCACAGTAATGAAAATAAATATTCATGCATGAATACTCATTTTGGGCTGTGTTCCAATTTTATACTCTGAGGTGTTTTTTATTTATTATTTTTTTTTTTCGTTGTATGATCCCAAAACCTATCTATCACAGGATGCTTAACAGAAAAAAAAAACACTTGGAATGACCTTAAGTTATAAAACAGTTCCCCCATAATTTCAATGTACTTACTTGGATTTGATGAACTGTTTAACAAAAAAGAAAGTTTTGGAAATATTATAGATTTTGCTACATTGATAATGCCCACAGTACTTATAGACGTCTATTACATGACTCTATGATATTTTCTATTTCATTAATTGTACAGTTTTATAATCTATTGCTATCATGTCCTAAGGTTTTATGGAAATAATAATTCTAATGAATGTAAAGTGTTCTTGTGACCACTGTAGATTATAATCATCATTTGTGTCAGTGGCTGAGGGGAGGATCTTGAGCACATGTTTGGGGAAACTGTTATGTTTATGTTTTAAGGAACATCAAGCAATAATGTCATTTAAAATAAACAGTATGAGAATGAGTGCAAGTGAGTGCAATACCTTTTGCATGCACCACAAACATTCTGCAAAATTGGATGTATTATGTCAGACATAATACTTTTTTTTCGCTTTGATATGTCATCATA
>BROG01001826.1:0-7500 GCA_030159075.1 Atrina japonica | reverse complement strand
AAAAGCACTATTGGACAGAGGCGTTCATGCTACAGGGACACTTCGAACTAATGGAATGGAAAAATGCCCTCTTGATTAGAAAAAAAAATGTAGAAATCGGCGACAGGATCGATATTATCATATCGACAAAAATCATAATTTGTTGGTCTTACAATGGAACGACAACAACCTTGTCACAATGGCCTCAAACTGTGAGAAAGTATACCCAACCGGCACTGTACGAAGGTGGTCAAAGAAGGAGAGAGCCTTTGTTATCATTGAGCAACCCAACATCGTTAAAGCCTACAACGAATGTATGGGTCGAGTCGATCGAGCCGACCAAAACATCACCTATTACAGGATCAACATGCGAACAGAGAAATGGTGGTGGCGGCTTTTTGTTTGGCCTATTGACATGGTTATCCAAAATTCATGGATTCTGTATAACGCAAGATCACTTTCACAAACATCGCCTCTTGATCTCCTTGCATTCCGTCGATCAATAACAGCGACATATATGGTGAAGTACTGTTCATCACAGAGATTGTTTGGTCGACCAAAACCTCTTTCGTGCAAAGTTCCAAATGATTTTCGTTTTGACAACATTGGTCATTTCAGTGTAGATGTGTCAACACAACGTGGATGCGCCTACTGTCAGAAAACAATAGAAAAGGGTGTTCACAATGTTCAGTTGGACTGCATCAGTCCTGCTTCAATGTATTTCATGGGCATCAGGAAAACGGATTTTGAATTCAAAACATTAGATTTAATTATGTACTTTTCATTAATACCATAATTTGAAGTTTGCATTTTAGTCAATTTTGTAGTGTTAAGTATGCGGAGCTTTATAGTTCAATATAAAAATCTCAGATACCAAAGTATAAACCAATAGGATGTCCAGGACAAAGATACAAATCCGGTAAAAATGGACAAACACGGATCTCTGGAAACCAAGAGGTGGGATCAGGTGCCATGGAGGAGTTAGCATCCCCTGTCGACCGGTCACACCCGCCGTGAGTCCACAGTCAAGTCCAATGAAACACGTGAGGAGTGTATCCTCGTCACAAATGACATCGTCTGTTGGTTACAGTCTTAACTGTAGAACAGTGGTACTGGATATGGGAAATCCTGATAAACTCCCCCAACACAAGGCTCAAAACCAATAAATCAACTCTCGTGTTATCATATATATATATATATATATATATATCTATATATATATATATAGATATATATATATATATACATATGAATAGTCTTGAATTCTATTTCTTCATTTCTCTTTTTAAAGGGTATTGCCCGATTTATAATCGGCATGCTAACCAGATTGATTCCAGACCATGCAACAACAGTACTGGAAAGTGCCCAAGTGAATTAATCAGATCATATCAAGCAGTTGCCTGTGAGTAATTGTGAAATATAAATATTAATATCATAGTGATGGCAGTGTACTAAATTATTCCACTGTCGTTGTTGTATGCTATGTACAATTAAACAGTAGTTGTAGTTAAGTTATTATTTAATAATTCGTTGTAGTTAACGACATTGGCTGTAGTAATACCACGACTCTATGTCGGAACATTTATGTGCAATTCAATAATACTAAGAAAAGTATGTTTAACTGAAAAAAACAGTCAAAGATCAAATTAATGCTTAAACCTAATTTCTCTCGAGATAAAAGTTATTTTTGCGGTTAAACCTACTTATTCAGCCGTTAAGGAAGGTCATGACTTACATTACGACTTCATCCTAGTTTTAGCAAGTTAATCATAGTTATACGCTTAATCCACATAAGCTGGAGTGAAAAGTAGGTTTAACTGGAAAAGAAATCACAAACATACTTATAATGTGATTGTAGCGCAGTTAAAAGTAGGCTCTTCTAAATCAGAAAATATTTTTAAGATTTTATCGCAGTTAAACCTAGTTCTCCCCAAGTATATGGGGTTTTTATCCACTTAATATTGCTTACGGAAATGAGATTTAACTAAAAAAAAAAACAAGTTTAACTTATCAATTTGGTTTGGTTTCATAGGTTCCTACATACTTGATTGTTATTGAAAAGTATTGTATACGACCTAGTTGGTGAAGATAGAGTAACTATTCAAAAATTAATCAAGCATTTTTGGAATTACTAATTCCATTTATATGAAGCTAATTTACTTATTTGACCGATACCAACAGTATATATAATATAGTTTCAATAACTGCAAAACCCGTAACTGTAACTGGAGGAGTTGGGAAATTCATATACAGATTACATGTACATGGAAATGACAACTGGTCTTCCGTGTGTAAGAGGGGTCGTTTTCTGTTTCTAAGGATAAGTGGCACAAACAAGCATTAGGGGTAATATATACGATATGTTGTCCATAAAATACCATTACAGCTATCAGTTTATACATGGATCAGCCTGAAAGAATAAACAATTTAATTATTCTGCTGATGCTTTATGGTTATTTACTAATGTTAATGTCATCATATATATTTCTTTTTTTATTTTTTAACAGTCACAGGATGTTTCCAAATGCCTATTGCGTAAGTATTCCGCTCACTTAAACATTTATATAATAAAAAAGGTCATTATGACATAAATGTTGTAGGCATGTATCTAGAATATTAATCAACAGAATATTAATTGATGCATCTTATATAGTTATCCTCGTTTTATTTTACCACCATTCTTACAGAAGAAAATCATCATTGATGAATACAGAGGAAAGCAGAAATATCTTAGAATCTGACAAGAAAGACACAAATGCTGCTGCAGAGAAGTGTGAAAAAAGCATGTATATGAATATGTAAGATACGGTTAACTTTATATTAAATTTCACGAATCTTCACTGACACAGGGGCTTTCATTTATGTTTATATGCTTGATTTACATTGTGCAATTATGCACTAAAACACAGTCTGTATTATATATCCATAACAAGTAAAGTCATAAATTTGAGAAATAGCATTGTGTATATGGGGCTACCTACCAAATTGATATAAATGATTACATTTATGAATCTAGCAACAGTTCACCGAAAGGAATTAGATTCATAATAACACGATACACACACAGGTGGATTATACACCAGGCAGGACTACATATAAGCCAATCATTATATGTATTTCAGATAAATCGAGAGAATGTTATATTCAAACGAAGAAAAAGTTACAAATTTAAAGAAAGTGATATATGTTAATAATCCATCAAAGATTCGAAGCATCCCAAACGATTCACCGTGCATTTGTTTAAATCGAACAGTATATATATATATATATATATATATATATATATATATATATATATATATATATATATATATATATATATATATATATATATATACTCACTGTTGATCGTGGTACGCCCCCCCCCCCCCCCCCCCCCCCCCCCCCCCCCCCCCCCCCCCCCCCCCCCCCCCCCCCCCCCCCCCCCCCCCCCCCCCCCCCCCCCCCCCCCCCCCCATCGTGTAATGTGTACGCCATGAATGTTATAATATCAATATTTTGTTCGATCTCTGTCGGATATATATAGTGATATTTGTAGAAATGTCATTGATTTCCAAAATAAGTTAAATACTAAATTTATTGTAATACATATTAAATATTATAAAATATTTTATCAGATTCGTTTCCATATAAGAAAGTCGTGTTAGTAATACACGTCATTTCTTGATAAACGCAAAGATATATTAAGTGACACAAACGCGGATTGGTGAATATACATTTGTACCTTAATGTGTCCTTTTTGCATGCAAAATTGAACAGGTTTTTATTAATGAATATTTCAAATGTCACAATTGTTTTTAATAATTAAAACCCCATTTTACTTGGAAATTGCACTTTGAACAGAGCAATGGAAAAAACGAATATTTTTCTATTTTGAAGACCATAGATGGATCAAATTACTGATATATATCATACCCATTGTTGATAATCTAGGTAATTACAACATACTACTGATGTTGGGGAATAAAACAGTTCTATAAATGACTGTCAGCTGAGTGTATCCATGCCCAAAGTCAAAGCATGTTCTCATTTTTAACAAAACTCTCTAATTCGTTCAGTAGGCTTAGAGTGTAGGATCATATTCAATATCCTTTTTCCTCCTTTCACTGTAGACAGAAGGTAACCAGTAAATTTTTATAAAATACGACAAAATGATCACAGCCAAATGATCAGTCCAAATACATAGCAATAAAAAAATGTTGAAATCAAGCTATCAGGAAAGCCCAATTCAGCTATGTCTTAACTATCGACAAATGTTGGTTCTTCTATCTCCATTACTCCTCCATTTACACTGGCGTTGACCTCTTCACCGAACATGACGTTTTCTCAGAACTCAAAAGGGTTTCCAATGGAACATTTCGAGTAACAGTTTTTCTCAAATTATCTTGACCCCATAAGAGGTATGTATGTACAGCATGTGCATCAATTTTTATTTTGTAAATTATTGGTATGTGAATCTAATTACTTAAGGAAAAAGAATACCAGTGTGCATATTTCATATTTTTGATAAGGAATTGCATTTAAACACCAATCTTTGCAAAAGAGAAATAGGAATACTATATTATGCTCTGCAACGTGCAATGCATGTATCTAATAATCAACGTATTGATCTTATTAGGGGGCTAATGGTTCCGGTACTCCTAGTTACATTAGTAACACTTGGTTTGGCCATCGGATATTGTTACAAAAGACGTAACAGACGTCATAAACCTACAGGTATGTCTTAATTTTAATTTATGTTTAATTTAATGTATGTATGTGTGTCTGTATGTATGTATGTATGTCTGTGTATGTATGTATGTATGTATGTATGTATGTATGTATGTATGTATGTATGTATGTATGTATGTATGTATGTATGTATGTATGTATGTATGTATGTATGTATGTATGTATGTATGTATGTATGTATGTGTATGTATATAGATAGAACAAGTTCTTCTTTTAAAAAGTGCGAATATTCAAAATACACCTAGGTAACTTTCAGTATATCAAGATCCAGCTCACTTGTTATCCTACTGATCTCTGTATCTTATATCATTTCGTTTTGTTTTTAGATCAAAATCGCATTGTCTGTCTATCTGATTCATTTAATTTACGTTTAGGATGCAATGACAACACACACAGCCTAATAAGAACAGATCATACATCTGACTGGACAACAGCATGCGACAGTTCCCTGAATAATGTTGATCACAGAATAATTGGAAAAAATTCCGAAGAAAATTGGGTGAACTCTGTGAATTCACGATCATGTTCAGAACCAAATTTAGATACCACCCTTGGGTATATAAAAATCTCTCTCTCTCTCTCTCTCTCTCTCTCTCTCTCTTTCTCTCTCTCTCTCTCTCTCTCTCTCTCTCTCTCTCTCTCTCTCTCTCTCTCTCTGTAAAAGTCATTTTAAGACTATCAAATATAAACATTAAGTTAAATTTGATGTAGAGATGAAGTACGTAAGTCTTTTATTTGTTGTTGGTATTTTACAGTTAAAAGAAAATCATGAGTTGTGTGCTGGACGTGACGTGTAAGCTGAAAATGATTGACAGTTTAATTGTGCTGTCTTAAAGGACAAAAGCTGTAAATCGTCGAACACAGTTTTTAAACTATCCTTGACATAAATACAAATGTCAGTCGTACAAACATGGTATATTTTCGACCCAGTGATGTAATTATACCTTCATAACTGTCTATAACGTTTGCTATCTGTGCATTTATCTGCTTTAAATGAACACTGAATCACTCTGAACAATCTCTTCGACTGAGTCGATTTATACATGTGAGTTCGCTAATTTTTTTCTCAAAATTAGCTTGCGTATTTTTGTATCATTTTTATGTGTAAATAGCTGTATATGTTTTTCTTTAAGTATTGTTTTTATTTTTATCTATGGAAATGTGCCAACACTCTAACGCAATGTATATATTAAATATATTAAATATATTATGTTTAAATAAAAACGTTCAACACTTTGAGTAAACCTGTAGTGTTTCAAGAAAATACCATCAAGCCTCCCGCTTCTGAAAAAGTAATATGACAAAATATTACGGAACAACAGCATCCGGAATGACTTAGCAGTAAAAGGCTTATTCCCATCTACTGTAGTCAAGTCCTTTCAGATGTGTACAAACCACTTTGTATCACCTGTGTAGCAGAAGCTGCTTTCAGGAGGCACGGATATTGCGTCTATACAAACAACATTTAATATTCGAGACAGAATGGGAAATAATGACTGTGTTTTGAGTCACTCTACAAATTATCTATAAGTGCAATGAGTTTATATAGATTTTGAGTTCTTTATGTGTATTTCTATATTTCGTTTCTTGCGTTTTGTTTCAAATTCCACAACCGGCATGCCAGTAAATACAGGATGTCAGTTCATAAAATTTGTTGATACGTTAGAAGTCAATACGTGTAAAGAGATGTAAAGAACGTTTATAAGTCTCCTACCTGTGGAACGGGGGGGGGGGGTAGGTTGTTTCTGCGTCTGGTCGTCCATCCAAAACGTTTGCTAGGGTTGTTGGTAAAGATTTCCAAACGTCCGCCATTCATTTAATGAAAATATTAGGAGGGTGATACCTTGGACATAGGTTACGCTCGGGTCGAGCATGAATGTTGAAGAGTAAAACTAGAAATATGTTTTTAGTTTTTCTTCTTTTTTGACATGTTTTGCACACCGCTTCTTTACCAAATCTGCATGTTTTAGTTAAAATGCTTGAAGGCTTGGGTTAACATGGGGGGTTAGTGGACATGCATTGATTCATCAATGCTCTCAGAATTTTTGTTCTATATTGTATGTTGTTTTTTTGCATTAAATAAATGGATTTTTATTTTCATGTTAAAGTTTTTTTTTGTTTTTTTTTTTGTGTAAAATATGGTATTCATAAAATACTAGCGAACACTTTTTTCGATTTATTAGTCATTTTCAATGAAGTAAACATAATTTTTACAGTTTTATTCAGTTAGAGAAAGTTCCAGCAAATAACTAGTTTTTGCTAGTCAAGAATTAGTCTATAATACTCCAACTTGTATGTTCGTGATAAAAACGGAATGAGACGATACGTACCAAACCAATCGGTGAAAAAATGTTCCGACATAATTGTACTTGGATATCTTGCCAATTATAAACTTCATTTTATACGATTGCATATAATGTTTTTTCACCTTTAATAGGGTCATTATTATATTTCACTACATTAGATAGGGAACTATTTGTTTACATGATACGTGTTGTTGCTCAGGGGGATTTTGTAAACTTAAGGGAACTATAACAAGTTAACTAGCACTAATTAACGTACGTTGTGTACTCCTAGAATTGCAGAAAAATGTTAGGGGTGTTTGGAAACATAAAATATTATTCTTCAAAAATATAAATAATAACTCTCAAACTAATCTGGAGTTGTATTGTAAACACACAGTGTCTAAAATCCCCCAATGAGGAACCGCTGTAAAATTATGGCTTTCTTAGCTATAGAACTTAAAATGAAGCTATCAATGCGAAATATTACTTTAGAATGACTTTCATA
>BROG01001825.1:0-26188 GCA_030159075.1 Atrina japonica | reverse complement strand
CTTATGTTCATATTCATTACCGCCGTCGTGCCTATCATTCACGCCCATTTACTAAAAAGGGAAAACATTATCTTCGAAAAGACTAAGGAAATAACATCTTCAAAATCTAAATGGTTAGTCGCTTTCAAAATTCCTGTAGCTCTATGTAGGACTATATTAGACAAACTCAATGAGACAATTTTGGAACTAGACGATTACGTGACAGAAGCAAAGAGATTTACAATAATAAGTGTTAACATAAACCAACAAGTTCAAACAATCAATTTCGAAATAAATATACTGAAAACTTTACAAGATATATTTAAAAAAGAACTCCATGACATCTTGACGCTTAAACAAAATAGGAAACGTAAAAAGAGGGCTCTCAGACCTGTTGTAGGTAAAGCTCTCTCTTGGCTGTTCGGTACTGTCAGTTAAGATGACCTTTCGTCAATACAATCAAATATTAGAAGTTTGGCAAGAAATCAAAACATCATCCACTTTGTCACCACCAAAGGAAGTAACATCAACAGGACAAGATGTGACTTGGTGGGAGAGAGATGAAAAAGAGTAGGTATTTTTACTTTTGATTTAACTATGTTTTTTTTTACCGTGTAAATTTTACAATTCTATAACGATCTGTAGATACGATATTTCATATTTTTAAAAATTTATATCAACTGTATTTCTTTTCTCATTTTTTTTTCAGAAAAGAGATGTGTATGAAGGCCCTCCAGCAGTGCCTGTCAAAACGAGCTCTAAAGTTGGAGAGGCGATTGGACCGTTTGAGTGAAAAAACTCAAACGGCCATAAAAGAGTATCAAAGTGTACTCGAACAAATAACTCTACTTCAAAACGAAGGACAATAAAAAAAAAAAATTGTGCATTCTTTTTGGTAATGTTTGTCTAATATTCTTTGGATTTAAACTTCATTTATGTAAGTATAGAATATATTTCACATTTTATGTTTTTTTTAATATAATATGTTTTTTATACATCTTATTTCCATAAAATTATTATAAAATATATTATGTCATCATTTCAAAATTATCTATTCAGGACGGATGAAGACCCCTTGGACGATGTCGTGATAGAAGATGATTCATCAATATCGCCGGCCTCCTCAACACTTTGGTCCCAAATATCATCATCGACCCCAATATCATCATCGTCGACTAGACGTGATGAGGAATTCAATCATTGGATGCCGACTGAGAGTAAGTTCTCTTTTATATACGTGTATACATTGATAAAGTTATATTTGGAAATCAGATTCTCATACAGGACTATACTCGCATATAAATATTTATTATTATTATTTTTTTTAAATTATCTTTTTTTCAGTCGTGATATGTGTTTGCGGTATCTAAAAAAGGAGACAATACTTCGAAAAGTTGAAAAACATCAAGAGAAAATAGACTCCATGATTGCGGAATATAACAGTAATCTGCAGGAGCTGAGAGAGTTGGAAAATATCTAAAATCTCTCCTAGACGATTTATGTTTTCAAGTGTATGCCAAATTCAGAATCAATTTAACCCTTTATTTCATTTTAAATTCAATACTTAAATTCTGACTCATTGTTTGGAAATATGGCTTCTCGATTACCAGATTCGAATACGACTGATCTAGATCTGACTATGCAGCAAACTCATAGGGAAATAGAGCAGGTGACAAAGTGACAAACAGAATACGTACATTAAGTAGGGTGATGGCGACAGGCAGCGATGGTGTCACAAATGCTCGAGGTATCTTAACCCCAGTTACAGAGTCTGGTCCGGTGTCCAGTACACGTATTGCTCCCTCTCCCCTCAATCACCCAAAACCTCTAAACCAATTGCTATGCCAGAAATTTGTTCTGGTAAATCATACTTTAAATGGGTTGGCACAGTTTTAAACCTGTAAAAAGTTGAATAATTGGACCGACATTCAAGCTTGTATGTTTTTGACAATTTTGTTGGCTGGTAGTGCTTTACAGGTGTACAATGATTTTGATGAGGGGATGTAACACAATTGATATAGTACTAGCAGTTTAATAGTGATAACATTTTAATTAATACAGTGATAACAATTACATTAATATGATATGATGATCTGTAATTATAATAGTGACAATATTTTACAAGTTCTTGACTTTTGTGTACTAAAATCTAAAATTAGATAGAAACCATCATGCTGAGGCCAAAGAACTACTTCATACTTTAAACATAATTATAACTTATGCAATTTTTGTTGGACAAGGTTATCTTAACAATGAAGAAAGTTCTCGAATAAGTGACCACAATAGATTTTGGGTGATTTCGAAACTAATTGAATTACACAATATTTTGTACCAATTCTTGAACTGAACCGAAAGATATAAAAAGCGAGAGTTGCTAACAACCGGCGGCACAAGCCCGGAAGAGCAGGACAGGACACACACTGAGAACATCTGGAATGATAGATCAGATAAGTAGTAAATTGAAACTCTGAAATTTATTGTGAACCTAAGAACTCTGGAAGAAAGACTGTTAATATTGTGACTCTATATTGTGCAAACTATTTTATAGATCAAACCACTATACGATCACAAATTCATTGTAATTAAAATTTATAAAGTTTATTTGATTGTTTTGTTTATTTCCTAAATCTTATACATTCTGTTACATTATAGAGTCATTTTGGTGCCGTGACCTGGATCTCTGCTGAAGCTGCTAGAGGCGAAACGGACCAGTGAGATTCCTAAAAACCGACCCCAAAATAGACAGGACGACAAAATGTTGCTATTTACAATCTCTCTCATATATACAATTTCTCTGACCAAAACCATGATAGTTAGGGAGAATGTCATTTTTGAAAAATCACATGAAATTGCTACAACTAGGAGCCGCTGGCTCGTTACAATGGTTATTGACATGTCTGTATACGATCACTCTATTGATCGGCTATATTCTAGTTTAAATGAAATCAATAAGGTCAACAATTTTCTGATACGACATTACGACGTACCATTTAAGGATAAATATTTCTTGTCAATGAAAGGACTCGAAACCGAGATTATAAATCTGAGGGATGCACAAAATGATGTTTACAATAGTTTCCAATCACTACATCCGATACATAATTATACCACAAACCGAGGTAAAAGGTCTCTATTACCTATAATCGGAAAAGCTTTTAGTTTCCTGTTTGGTACCATATCGGAAGACGATCTCCAAGGAATACGACGCAATATAAACACTTTGGCTTTAAATCAACACAGAATAACTCACGTACTGTCGAAAAGCTTAACTCTTATAAATAGCACTAGAATTGCAGTCCAAGAAAATAGACAAAAGATCGATGAATTGATAGGGGCATTAGCCATATTGGCAAACCAGTTACAAAATATCTCAAATGCTCTAACACAACAAGTACATAAACTCGATTACTTCATAAACGCGTACTTGAGAATAAATAGGGCAATGGAAGAAGTCCAATTAATGACTTCCACAGTTAGATCGCATATAGAACATTTGTTTATTCAATTTAATGCTCTTTCGTTGGGACATTTAACTCCAAGTGTTATGAGTCCTAGCGATTTAAAAGATCTATTGATCAATATTAAAGCTAAACTTCCTAAGACCTTACAACTACCCGGTAACCCAGAACAAGATCTATGGTCATTCTATAAATTTTTAACGTGCACTTCCACTGCTTTCGACAATAAGCTGATCATAGTTTTATCTATACCTTTGTTAGATGCTCAAGAAACCTTTTACCGGCATTAATGACGAATAAAACCAATTCAATAGTCAATACGAAATGTACTATGGTGGCCAAATATAAATTAGAATCATCTGCGGTAGCAATAAATACTAAAAGGACACAATTTATTTTACTAAACAACGAAGAATTGAAAAGCTGTTCTAATCCACTTATGGGGTTTTGTTTTGCTAAAAGTCCGATTTATAAAACAAGTGTATCCAAATTATGTTTAATAGCTTTATTCCTACAAAATACGAATAAAATCAAAAAGTATTGTAAGGTTATCGTGTACTTAAACACCGTGTTGCCCCAAGCTCAATATATAACAAATGGAAATTGGATAATCTCCACTCAAACTAAGCTACCTTTTGTTAAATTGTGTTCACATAAACATGATATCATCACTACTGATTTTGTTGTGAGACCACCAGTACAATTGGTCTCGTTAGAACAATCTTGTTCTGCAATTACAAGTGAATTGACACTTCCACCCTATTATCACCAAGACTTGTTACAAACATTTATAACTAATTATAACATTTCCGCCGTTTCCATATGGGAACCAATACATTCAAGAATCTTTAACCTATCAAATCTGACCATCCCATCAAAATTACAGGACCTTGAAACTGTCACAATGAGCAGACTTGTTAAAGAACTGACCGATTTGGGTTTACGTTCTTATAGGAATTGGAATAATTTTATCAATTGGGGTAACTATTTTCATTTATATTAAATGTAAGAGAAATTGGTCAGCTAAGTTGTGGAAAAATGTGAAGAGAATTAGAAAATCTGATACAAAATTTGAGGAATTTCCATTGGTGACGATTAATTCGTCTAGCGCAGCTGACGCTGGCAGGGATCTTGGACCATCTGCACCAGTGATGACTCCTCGTAATGGATGTGAGATGGAAGTAGATGCAATCAGAAAACTCTATCCAAATCTGATTATCGACCAAAAGCAATCGAACCATAAGGACACAGTGTAACGTATATTACAAATAATTGAACGGAACAACCAGTGTTTATCTTCTATATTAAGTGTGTGTATATTCTAAGCTAGTGCTGTGTTTACGTAGTGGCATTTAAATAGTGATATATAAACATGTATTCAAGGAATGTGTGTGTATTCGAAGACTATGTATTCTTTATTCAAGGAGTGGATTCTACATTTCAAAATCAATTGTGTTATACAACTATTATTTAACAACGCCGGTATGAATTAATGACTTAATTCATCTTAAGAAAGGGAGGAATGTAACACAATTGATATAGTACTAGCAGTTTAATAGTGATAACATTTTAATTAATACAGTGATAACAATTATATTAATATGATATGATGATCTGTAATTATAATAGTGACAATATTTTACAAGTTCTTGACTTTTGTGTACTAAAATTAGATAGAAACCATCATGCTGAGGCCAAAGAACTACTTCATACGTTAAACATAATTATAACTTATGCAATTTTTGTTGGACAAGGTTATCTTAACAATGAAGAAAGTTCTCGAATAAGTGACCACAATAGATTTTGGGTGATTTCGAAACTAACTGAATTACACAATATTTTTGTACCAATTCTTGAACTGAACCGAAAGATATAAAAAGCGAGAGTGTTGCTAACAACCGGCGGCACAAGCCCGGGAAGAGCAGGACAGACACACACTGAGAACATCTGGAATGATAGATCAGATAAGTAGTAAATTGAAACTCTGAAAGTTATTGTGAACCTAAGAACTCTGGAAGAAAGACTGTTAATATTGTGACTCTATATTGTGCAAACTATTTTATAGATCAAACCACTATACGATCACAAATTCATTGTAATTAAAATTTATACAGTTTATTTGATTGTTTTGTTTATTTCCTAAATCTTATGCATTCTGTTACAGGGAGCCGGAATAATTTAATTATTGATACATTGAGATCGAGATTTGATCCTGATCTTGATGTGAGTGTGCACTGGGCCAGGCTAAAGTCTAGAACAAGGAATAGGGGGGAGTCGCTTCCTGAGTTGGCTTGTAATATTCGTAGGCTGGAAGTAAAGGCATACCCTCAGTCAGATAAAGACTCTGTAGAGCAAATTGCAGTGCAGTATTTTGTGGATGCTCTTGAAAACAGATATTAAGATACAGGTTAGGCGTAGTAAGCCTAAATCTTTGTCTGAGGTAATGATAATTGCCTTGGATGAAGAAAGTTTTATACGTGTGGAAAGTAAAGCAAAAGTTTCTGCTTTAGGTGCAGGTAATTCTGCAAGTTTGAAAACTTTAGAAAATAAAGTTGCAGAATTAGAATCCAAACTCAGGGGGCGGCCATCGCACGCTAAGTCTTTTAGATGCAATGAACTTGGACATGTGGAGGTCACACCTCATCCTTCCCCCAAAAGGTCCGAGATACAGTGATGTATGCCAGTGGTAGAGTAGGGGTCAAGGCTGTTAATTTTCTTTTAGACACAGGCTCTGATATTACCTTGTTATGAACCGATATTTTTAACAAATTAGTCAGTAAAGGTCAATCATATTTATCACAACCTGTTAATATAAATTCAAATTTTGTTACAGCTAATGGAGAACAACTCAAAATTATTGGTTGTTATTTGGTAACCATGCGATTCAATGGAAAAACTTACAAACAGGATGAAACGTTACAAGTGTTACCTTATAAAACACATGTGATGCAGTGTTACGTTCTCTATATTTCGGTCTCTTTTAGATAAATGAGCATGAGGTGAACTTTTGATTTTTCTATCCATTTTCATCCTAAATCATTATGGCACTCGAGTTCATCTGGAAGTCGCAAGAGGTGATGATCACTCAAACGAAAAATACTGTAGTAAGGAGGGAGATGTCGTTTTCCAACTGGGTAGACCTGCTGATGCAGTTTCAGCTGTACGAGGCGAGGATCGATTTAGGGACAGAGTTGTTGAGACGCTTGCAGCAAGGGATAGAGGGGAAAAGATTCACCACGCCGTCAATGACTCAGGCATATTGGCGGTTTATCGCACTTCGTCCGGACTTATTGAGAAAATTGAGAACTCTCAGAGGATCGCTCGAACAATTGATAGTATTAGAGAAGAATATCAGCACGTCATCTGGAAATGCTGGCAACACGATGCCCTGTCAAAGATGCAGTCCACCCCGACAAGCGTAAGGTCCACTGGTTCTGGGATGCAGATGGATGCGCAGGCAAGACCTTTCTTTCCAGGTATGCCATATCGCACCTAGATTGTGTTAGGTTCGAAAACGCCAAGTCCACCGACATCAAACACGGTTTCAACGGGCAGAAGATCGCCATCTTTGATCTGTCAAGAAGTCAGATGGACCACGTAAACTATGAAGTCATAGAATCCATCAAGAATGGCATAATATTTTCTGGAAAGTACCAAAGCTCATCCAAGATATTTGAGATTCCACACGTATTCGTCTTCGCTAACTGGCCACCCGACGAAACAAAACTATCAGCCGATAGATGGGATATAACAGAAATTACAGAATATAGTACTAATGGCAGAATACAACACTGAACTGGAAGAAGAAGAATTACTATGTCAAGCACTGGATCAAGCAGAGATAGACATAGTTCAGGAGATGGGGACGGGGAGCAGATACGTGGTAGAACCGGTAGAACGGGTAGAACCAGACATGGACAATACGCCCCAGGAAATAGCTCTTATGCAAAGCGATGGTGCTTCACTGTCAATAATTATGCAGACGAGGACATTCAACGAGTGCATGCTGGCTGCACGGCATCGAACGTGGTATTTGGGATTGTTGGCAAGGAAACATCAAGTACTGGAACACCGCATCTACAGGGGTTTCTCCACTTTACAAAACGCCAACGTCTATCATCTCTTAAGAAACTTCTCGGCAATAATAAATAAAAAAACGCTAGGGTGAAACGTTACATATATACAGAGATAGTCAAGTCTTCAAGCAGAACAAGTTTAAAGCGGGGACATCCCGATAGTCCGACGGTCCGATAGTTTGATACTTTTGGTACATTTTTTACCTTTTGACCTTGACCTTTGACCTTTTTTCAGTTCATTATAGAAAATACATAGGCGTAGGGAGCGGGGGGGGCAGGGGGCGGCCCCCACTTTTTCTGACCAAATTTTTTTTAATAATATCATTACATCTGGAATACAGAGCTATTGAATGAGGGTCTACCATAATTTTCGCGCCTCGCTACGCTCCGCAAAATAATTTCTACAAAATTATTTTTCCCTCCGTTAACATTGAATTTCCTGGATCCACTCTGCCTCTGTGTCTGTATGTGTGTGTGTGGGGGGTGGGTGGGTTTGTGTAGGTGTTTGTGTGAACCAGAGAGGAAGGGGCCACCCCACTTTTTCGAAACAAATTTTATCTATAGAAAAAAGGCTTCCCAGAGTTTCTAAATTAAAAGTCTACCAAAATGTTTACTCCTAGCTAAGCTCTGCAAAAAATTAATATATCAGTTGATCTTACGATGCAACTGAGCTACGGAGAAAACAATGGTTATGTGTCTGGAAGCTAAAGAATACCTCATCTGACTTCCCACTTTATCTATATAAATATTTTTAAAAGGGTCAAAATTAAACGTCTAGGGTAACCGTTGCGATTTACTGATGCTTCAGGCCTACTAGACCTAATTTCTTGTCTGGACGCAGATAAAAAAAAAATCATTAGATGAATAATAGACGATCTCCTAAAGAAATGTTACCTCAAAGTTAATCCTAAACCTTTTGGGAATTCAACTGACGCTGCCTTCTGTTCCGCAACACGGAAAAAATATCCCAAAGGGTTTTTTTTTTAAATTTTGCGTAATGAGTAGTGATATCGTTCCCCTAAAGTTGAAAAAACTGGTGTAAAGAGTCGGAAAATGAAAAAGAAATTTCACAAAATTTTCACACCTCGCTCTACTTGGCGAATGAATTAATGAGGTGTAAAACTTAATTTTTGGTATAAAAAAGTCAGAAAATGGAAAAGAAATTTCAAAAAAATTTTCGCGCCTCGCTCCGATTCATTCATTTTCACTCTCTCAAACATTTATTCCACGGTCCGTTTGTGTAGATGCACACATTTTTTCGCATTCAGTTTAAACTTTGTCCCAACATTCTTTTATTTTTTCTAACTGTGCGACTACTGCATACTAGTATAACATTATTCATTTTCATACTCAAAAAGCGCATGGAAACGATTTTTGCAAGCAAAAAATAAAAAAAAATTGCCCCCCCCCCCTTTTGATTTGCTTCCTACGCCACTGAAAAAGGCTATGCTTAAAGTCTATTTATTTTTTAAATGCTTTTTTGTGGTGTTGTAGTGATATATATATATTTTTATATATATTCCGGGTTTTTCAAATTTTCATCACGTTTTTTAAGATATCTAGGAAACAGACGGGGGTTGCTTGATATTTCTCATTTACTATCAAAGATGCCGCCGGGGGCATTCATGTTCCACAAACACATCTTGTTTGATGACTATTCTGTTCACCGAAAGTTGCTTTTTGACTCTACATTATCATTTTTTTTTTTTTGGCCATATTGGTCGGCATTTTTGAAGTCTACATTGTAGCAAGTATATGAAATGAACATACATCGGGTGTTCTGTTATTTCTAAAAGCATCGGTCGGCATTTTATATTTGTAATAATATCTGAAAGGCTGCGCTAGTTTGAAATTAACAACGGAAGTTACAATGTAAATTTCTTTGTCTTTGATGATGGCTTATAGCGGTGTCTAAAATTGTAGACGTTCAATTGGTTTATTATGAAAAAAGCGGCATAATTTCTATAATGTTGCCGACGATGCTTATATAAATAGGGGTATCCTACGTATCCAATCATAAGTTAACCACCATGGCTTACGTGATGAGAGGTGTAAAAAAAGGGAAAGTCTTGGTAAATAATGGATATCGGTACCAACTCAATAAGAAAAAGGCAACTGTCTTCCACTGGAGGTGTTGGCGTAAAACATGCAGGACGACCCTATCAACCAATGCATTTAATCTTGATGAAGGTCAACCGCAGATTGAAATTAAATCGGTAAAATGAACATGATCATACCCCCGAAGACAATACGCTTCGAGAAGCCGAAGCTATCAATCAAATGAAAGAAACTATCAAAGACGACCCAACGAAGCCAATTAAGAGGGTCTACAATGAAGTTATTGAAGGTTGCATTGATAATTACGAAGATGATGACCTGCCTGAGTTCCAGAGAGTCCGTTCCATTTTGCATAGGCAACGCGAATCGGTTCTACCCCGTATTCCTCGCAATGTCGACGATGTAAGAATAAGAGGGGAGTGGAAGAAAACCTGGGTCTGGTAAACGTTTTTTAAGTCATCATGATAACAACTGGGGGATAGCTATATTTGCTACAACAGAGAGTTTGCGCCTTTTACAAGGATGTTCTACGGTGTATGTCGATGGAACATTTAAAAGTAGCCCACATCCTTATACACAGATGGTCACAATCCATGGTAAATACATGGGCAGATTTCTTACATTTGCTTGGTCCTTGATGACGGGTAAGACCGTAGGTCATTACCGACAGTTTTTCCAAACTTAAAATCCAAAGTCAGGCATGCTACTGGTAGAAGATTTCGACCTCGCACAGTCGTGTGCGACTTTGAGACCGCTTTAAAGTTGGCTGTTGAAACTGAACTTCCGCAAAGTACGCTTTCCGCATGTTATTTTCACTTTACGCAGAGCAATATATGGCGTAAAATCCAAGAAGTTGGACTAGCAAGGGCATACCGTCGAAGACGAAGAGTAAATAAACTACTACGTAAAATGATGTCCATTGGACACCTCCCTCTTCTACTCGTTCGACAGAACTTCCACATGCTTGCTAATAGTCCTGACACCTTGCGACTGCGGAACAGATACCCGGAAATTACAGATCTCCTGACTTACTTCCAGAACACCTATTTAGATGGAAACTTTCCACCACAGATATGGAATGTGTTCAATAGAGACAAGGACACACGGACAAATAACCTAGTCGAAGGTAAGTAATTTTAATACTGCAAAAAGAAATTCCCTTGTAATAAATCTCTCTAGATATATAGACGCAGAAACCTTGTTGTACAACAAAAAGTGCCTTACACGGTGGTCCGCCGTTTAAATTTCCCGCGGTTGACGACCAAACATAATGCCAATCTTTACCGAGAGTTCTCGTTCTTGCTTGGCAAACAATTTTGGCATATACATGTATATGTATAATTGCATATTATATGTAATGAAATTTTTACGTTCAAACGAGTCGTTTATTTCTATTAATACTGCATGGAATAGTTCCTACAAAATACACCACAAATAGGGGTTGAAGAAGTATTATTTCCTATATAATACACAGAAATGTTGTCGATAGTTCTCATAATAGTATAGTCCGTTTGAGTGCACTTGAGACAGATAAAAATCGTTATTTTTCCGAAAACAAAAAACTGTGTACAAATAAAGTACATCAAAGTATTTCTAAATATACTACATAAACACATACACAATTTTCAAATATGGTACAAAAATGCTGCTAAACTGTCGTCATGAAATTACAGAAATAATCACAATTTTCTAAGTGTACAAGGTTTAAAGTTGTGGATGGATAAATTCTGTGCAGTTACGTATTGTATAAGCGAATTAATTTTTCATAACACGAGCATCCACATATAAATACCTTGCTAAAATCGCGAAAAAAACTGTCTCAACTGCACCCAAACTGTTTCAGTGATATGCATTTTATGCAAGTCTTGGCATTTAATAAGAGGAATGAAGAGGAGCGATAACTCTGGGTAGGGATTGATATATTGCACGTACGGAGGCTTTTTGGGCTGCATCAGTATGTTTTATAATTTTAATTAATAAATTTTTAATTTGTTATAACAAACTATAAAAAAAACTTAATACTGATGCGGACCTAGTAAGCTTCCGTATGTGCGGGCCAAGGTCGGAGGCAGTTTGATGTGTCTGTGAAGTTGGCTGTGAGTTGGGAATTGGGTATCCAACTACATTCGTGAATTCACAGCTACAACCTAATTCCCAATCAGCTGGATATTGAGTATTCATGGGGATTGGTTATTTACAAATTCCCAGCTACAGGCAAATCCCAGCCAGCTGTGAATTAGGTGTTCAAGATCTGGATTTGAATACCCAACTACAGGTGAATTTCCAGCCAACTTGGAATTGGGTTGTAGCTGGGTATTCAAATTCAGAATAAAGTTGCATATATTTTGAAAACCCAATTTCCCAGCTGGCTGGAAATTCACAAAATATAAGTCCATTAAGTCTACTCAAATACTTAGGCCCCTACGTTGACTTGTCAGATTAAGATTTTCGATTACACACTAGTGCCGACCCCAGGACGGTCACTTGGATGATAAAGCAAATCAATTGGTGTGGTTAACCGGTTTACGGGCCCAATCTCCCAAAAAGCGCAAAAAGCAGTGTAATCAAATGGAAAAATAAAAAGGTAATTATATTTATTGCATTTTATGTTGCATTTTCAGGTTTCCACTCCCAGTGGAACAGCAGCGTTGGGTGTAAGCATCCATCAATTTGGATCTTTATCAGAAAACTAAAAGATGCAGAGCGTCTGCAAAAAATTACCCTGAGGGCAGCCATGAGAGGGGAACATGCACCACGCACGAGGCGAAAGTGGCGTAGACTTCAACGGCAAATATCTAACATTAAACTGCAGTACAACAATGGCCAAAGAAATATATCTGAATATTGGAATGGAATAAGCCATTGCATAAAACATTATCGCTGAAGTGTTTACTATGTGATACTCTGCCATGCAAATCATGAAACTGATGCATGCACTCAGCTCAGATCTGCCATCGAGTTACGACTTACGACTTTTTATGATGTTGACATAATTTTGTGAATATGTCGACATAATATGAGAAGATGTCGACATCTTGGAAAAAGATGTCGACATCTTAGAAAAAGATGTCGACTTTTCAAATTCAATATGCCGCGATAATTATCTAGCAAGTCGGCGTTACTATCTCGACAAGTTGAATTAATAAGTCGACATCTTTCTCTATGATGTCGACATATCATATTATGTCGACATAATCACAAAAGTATGTCAACATCATAAAAGTCGTAAGTCGTAACTCGATGGCAGAAATATGCCACCATACAGAAGTCTTTTGTGTTGAACTTTTTGCCGATTCATTTAATACTTGCTAAAATTCCTATCTTCTGAACATTCAGTAAAGTACGCATTATCCATACCATTTCTTGTGCTTGGTTATTTAACAAATCATCGGAAACTCGCAACATGTTGCGATTCATCTTTTTTTCTTCAGTTATAAATGAAACGCAACTGGTTGCGATTTTCCGACTTTGCTACTGGTCAGTACTGTTTCCACCGTATAGTTGATATTTCAGAACTACGGTAATTTCTCCATTAAAAAGCTAATATTTCAAAAGATTGTATGGTGGTATACTTCTGCCATCTACATGCGAGTTATTTTTCTACCGATTATGTCAACATGCAACTTATAAAATTATGTCAACATGCAACTTATTTATGTCAACATGCAAGATATAAGTTGCATGTTGACATGAATAAGTTACATGTTAACATAATTATTTGCATGTTAACATATTTATCTTGCATATTGACATAAATGTCATATGTGGGCATAAAACAAACTTTTTTGCTTTTGTTTTCTTATTTTTATCTTGCATGTCAACATAATCATTGGGAAAACAACTTGCATGTAGATGGCAGAAGTATGCCACCATAGGATTGACATGACTTGTGTCAACGATACACTACTGCTTTTAAAGTCCTACGAAAAATAAAAAATATCTTAAAAACGGAAATAGTTGACACCATTTATACAACTAAATCCAATCGAAGCTGGAAATTACATGTGGCAAATTTTGACTATTTTCACTTTCTAATTTATAGCAAGTTGATTCTCAGATCATACATGTACCATTTCCAAGCCACATCTATGTTTACAGATAATTTAATTCCTCTTAAGACATTAAAAGCTACCGCGGGTTTCCTGGCTGAAATATATGGTGGCTGATTTTTGCTATTTGTAAATTTCGTTTTTTGTTGCTCCGACGTCACGATAATCTTCGTCTTTTCGCCCCGCTAACTGTCGTCTTTTCGCCCCGCTAATTATTGTCCCGACATAACGATGATCGTCGTGATCTTTTCTCCTTCGCCAATAAAAAACGAAGATTACCATTATTTCGGGCGACAAAACGAAATAACGACATGTCCACCGTTGAAAATACAAACCATGTAGCGCAAACAGTAAAAAATAACCCAAGTGGATGTGGGTCGCATACCTGAGCACTATCCATGCATGTTCAGTCATAAGCCAGTGCGGCCATATTTGATAAGTAGAAAACTAGTTGCTTCCCGTCAAGTTTCGATGAACTCGCTGCAGAGGAGAAGCAGTGTCACCACGCAATTTGTAATAACGACACAATTTGTAATAAAAATTTCAAAATCAGAGAATTATTTTAAAAATAGGGGAAAATGTTTGGGGATGACCGTCTTAAGACACAATTTGACCAATTTAATGGAGAAAAGATGGGTTTGAACCCAATAAGATGGCTTTTAAAAAGTTATTACAAATTGCGTGGTGACAAAGCAGACACTGCGTCAAATATTTAAGTGACTTTTTGTTCTGTTTAATCCTCTTGATAGCCATGAGATTTAACTGTCGGACTATCGGACCGTCGGACTATCGGACCGTCGGACTATCGACATGTCACCGTTTAAAACAGCCGAGACTATTTTAAAGACCAAGTTATGAGAGAGCGAACTACATTTTCACATTGGATTAGGCATGGTCACAATATGCTTTAGGGAAGAATCATTGTCGAGACGAAACTCCCGATGATTATCAAGTTTAGATAGCTAGTAGGCCCTACAAAACACATGGGGTGTATTTCTTTCGTCAGTTCGGAATGCTCCGGACGTGTTCTACCCAATGAAGTGTACCAGAACTGTGTGCGGGCACAACCGGAATCGTGTTCGGCGCGCACCACGTTTTGAGGTAGTGCAGAAAGAAGAAAAATGGCGGCAACTGTGTTTATGTGTTCATCTTGTGGAATGTGTTTTGATAAAATTGGGCTTATTCACGGCTCATAATTGCACAGGTAAACGCAGTATACAAATTATTTAAAATCAAAAAATGTTATTATCTTATAAAGCGACATATTTCTGGATTGGATGTAAGAAAATGTTAATAAAAGCTTTGTTGTATAGTAGTTTATACATCGCAGTTTCGTCCTATTTATAAAGTGTATTCCATTGAGGATCTTCTGCAGCAGCTTATTTTAAGGCTTAATAAAAGTACGAACTGATTACACGGATGTGATTGATGGGTATTTTTTTTTCATAGAAATTATCGTCTCGATATTTTTTTAACACGCTATCGAAACCTCAGGTACCTTTTGGGGGGTCTGGAGGAGGAAATAATTGGAGTTATTCCTCACTTACTAATAAAACAGAATCCCAGGGTTGCGTTTTACGAAAGAATATGGCTTAATTTAAAAATACTAATTATTCATTAGTTACTGATAAATTAAACAGTAAAACATACCTGTAGCAGGGCCTATGATTTTTCAAAAAGAATTATTTGATATCAATTTTTGCACCATTAAGATGACTTGCGAGACTTGAAATTTTTTACGACTTTGTTGTAAGTTCTTTTGTAAAACAGGTCCCTGAACCTTTGTCGTATTCTCAACGGAGGAATTTTTTTTTTTTTTGGGGGGGGGGGGGGATTTAATCAATGTCAAAATTATATTCACAAATTTTCCTTACTTACCAGCCCATAATTTCATCACATGGTTGAAAGTGAGCAAACACTGAGTTTTTTTAGATGGTCAATATTATTTGTATAGCTTAATCTTATTTTTAAATATATCTAGGCAGTAAAAGAAAACCTATTGGCATTGGAACTAGTGTTGAAGAGGCAGAGGACGTTGTATTAGAAATGAATACAACCCCACAAGAAAGAAGAAGAACTATGTTTGAATGCCAGGACTGTAAAAAGGTGTTTTACAGTATGGACATTTTTGCAAACCATGTCTGTGTCCAGGCTCAACCTAGCATTAAAGGTATCAATATATTAAATTTAAATTAAACAAAAAGTGACATTTCCATGTGAGTAAAGAATTCTCAAGCAGGATAATGCATCGCAAACATACTAATAAGCAAAACAATACTTGTAATTGTTTCATATGCATAGAAAAATTACATAAACAAGGGAATTTTACTTTTATATAAAAGTTACACTGAGTGTCACAATTTTGATCTTTTGTCTCTGCAGAGGAATCAACAGCATCCAGCGCTTCAACTTCAGAAGGTCAAGATCAAGGTCAAGGTATGTTCTGGACCAGGCCAGCAACCCTCCTTTTGATTGACGAATACAAAAGTAGAATGGATTTGCTAAACAGTGGAAAGCTAAGAAAGAAATCAATGTGGGATCAAATAAGTAAAGTTTTAAGTGGTAAAGGACATAAAATGTCAGGTGCGCAATGCGAGGGGAGATGGAAAACCCTTTTGAGGGGATTAAAAAATGTCCATGATCATAACAAGAAATCGGGAAGGAATCCCAAATATCACCCATATGATAAAGAGTTGGCTTTCATGGCTGAAAAGCCAAACATTGCAGAGTCCTATGTTGTGTCCTCTGGTAGTGGTAATTCAAAAGCTTCAAAACCTATAGCTGCAAGTTTAACTGCTACTGATAACCAACAAAATTTAACTGCGAATGAGTCTGATGCAGAATCAGAAAATTCAAGTAGTAGCGCTTCTAAGAAAGTAAAAAAGGAATCTATTGAATATGAGCCAAAACCAAAGAGAAAAAGGTCAAATGAAGTTGTTGAAGTCCTTAAAAATTTCATGGACACCCAACAGAAAAGGTATGATGACGAGTGTCAAAGAAAGGAGAAAATGCACAGTGAACGCATGGAAATCTTTGGCGGTTTCCTTGAGTTGCTTAAAAAAGGAGCCAGTGATGCAAAAAAGTAGAAGGGTTTAATTGTTCAAAACATAGAATACTGGCCTTATAGGGTGTACCTATCCAATGCTGATTTGTCGGTTGTGATTTTTTTCCCTTCATATTTGCTCAATTTTTTTTAACAGAACACACAATTACAAGTAAACTCACAGTCTGTATATAGTGGTATGTAAAAATGGGATGCCAAATGTGATAATTAGAATCTTGAAACAACACCCCCCCCCAAAAAAAAAAAATAATTTTTTTTTTGTTTCAACTGACGATTATTTGCATAAAAATCTACACTTTTCTGTAATACTTCCATAATTATATTTTTCTTGTTTGTATCAATAGCAAATGCATTTTGGTTTGGTTTCAAATTGTGTATGTCACATGTATTATTGCAAATTTATGTTTTACAGATACTGATGTTTGCAAGATATGCATGGAAGATGAAAATAAAATTGAATGTGCATTTGTTGAGTGTGGCCCACATGTTGGCATGTAGAAGTTGTGCCAGTAAACTAAAATCTTGTCCAGTATGCAGGTCTGAAATACAACAGGTTTTAAAACTGTACAAGCCATGAAATTTTAAGAGTACACGCACAATACAAGGACATGTTAACTGGAGTTACATTTAATATGTGTAAATGTACAATAGTTTAAACAAAATATGTTCTCACTTTGAAATTTAAAACAGATAACTATTAAAATTAAGAAATTCTCTATTTAAATTCACAGTTCATTATTTTTGTATGTGTCTATCTGGTAAAACATTTTAAAAAAGAAAGATTTTCCAGAACTGTAATTTTAAAATGTGAATTTAGAGTGTAATCAGGAATTGCATTATTGTTTGTGTTTTTTACAATGCAACAAGGCCAATTTGAAAACATTTTTGTGTACTTTACTTGTAGTTCAGTTGTTCCAAATGCTATTTTTTACTAGTCAAAATTGTCCTTGTACTTTTTCTGGCAGATTTGATTGTTCTGTTGATGATTTTTGTGATGCACCTGAGTGCCATTTTTACATTCTTTACGCATAATGTTTTTTGTTATATGAGAGAAAATACTCGATTCCTTATTTTTATGATTGTTAAAAATATATATTGTTTTTGTGATATCTTGGAGAAAATACTCAATGTCTTCTTTAGATAGATATTGTTTTTTGTTATATCAGAGAAAATACTCAATTTCTTACTGATACTTTTGTTTAATAAAAACTATGGTACATATACAATACATTGTTTTTTGTTGAAAATTTTCACTTTGATTAAAAGTTTAATTAACTTAGTCTTTGTTTTCATACTCAAGTGTTATAAAAAAAAATCAATAATCTAATCTTTAGACTAGATCGTACATGTCATTATTATATACAGGGTTATTTTTGCCCATCTTTTTTTCACCCAATATTACTAAAGCATGTTTTATCAGTTTCAAATATGCATATAGTCAAATTTCACTATATAATGTTTGTAATCTTTTTTAATTTGACCCTTTTAAAAATTCACCCATCAACTGGTGAGCAAAAATTTCCTTGTATACAGTAATCATATTAAGAGTTTAAATCGGCATGGATTAATGATGCTTTAATGAGTTTTTCCCAAACAACACATAAATGTTACAAAATTATGTCTTTGTAATTTAAAAGTACATTATTTTGCAATTACATGACACGCCCAGGCAAGAAAGAAATCTGTAAAAAGGTTCAAACACTTCTTAAGTTCAAAGACTGTTTGCAATATTATCGCGTTTGGCATTTGCTTGAGCATTTCCACCTGCCTGATTTCTCGGCAGAGGATTATGATTTACCGCATTATCATCTTCGAAGTAGTCTATCATTTCATCTTCGTTCAGAATACAAATATTGTGTAGAATGCAGCAAACAATAATTAAGTCAACAGCAGTTTCAACTTTGTGAGTGTCTACATATTGTAATCTTCGAAATCTACCTTTGTACACACCAAATGCACGCTCAACTGTTACTCGGGTAGTTGACAGGCATGTATTATAGTGGCGTTGAGTTGGGGTTAAATGTCCATTATCTCTGTAAGGGGTCAACAGCCAATTCTGAGAGGATATGCAGCATCCCCTATAATGTGAGCATCACCACACCTCGCGGGTCCATTTTCCCAGAGATCAGATGTTTCTCAGCACCCTTGCATCATGACAACTGCCAACGCTACCTGCAACAACATGAGTGAACCGCATATCTTCCCTACATACTGCCTGCAAAATCACAGAGTGGTACCCTTTTCGATTGACATATGTCTCTGGGTGTTGCTTTGGTGCTTTTATTTTTATATGTGTACCGTCAATAGCACCTAACACACCTGGGAAGTTAGCTTTCCTTTCAAAACCATCTAAAACTTCTTGCCTGTGAACTCCTTCTTGGGACCACGTAATGAACTTTGTTTTTAAGTAAGTCAAGAAAACATGAAAAACACGATTTCTACATCGTACCACAGAAACTTCAGCAATATCAAATCTGTCGGCAATACGGTTTAGTGTTTCTTGGCTTGCAACGTACCATAATACGATTAGAAGTTGCTTGAAAATAGGTATATGCTCTCTGCCTCCTGTCCAACTTGGAAGAAGCACTTGATATACATCTGAATATTTTCACAAATAGTTTCAAAAGTTGTTCTTGTCACTCTAAAGAAACGTTTAAAATCATCCAAAAAGGTACTGAGGTACTACTTCATCCACGTATCCACTTATCTTAATTTTCTCCTGGCGGGCACTGAAAGAAAAGGTACACTAGAGGTAAAAATGTTATTATTTTTTCAAGTAGTTGCTAGGTTCTAAAATATAAAATTTGAGTATAGTTTTTGTTTTGTACATTCACTCTCTAACCTACTATGTTATTATCATTTTTGAAGTATGCAAAAATGGGAGGGGGGGGGGGGGGCTCAACCAACTTTCGCCCCCTTTTCGAAAGGAGACAGTAACCCCCCCCCCCCCCGAAATTACATCACCTAACAAAAATTCGCTTTATAGTTAAGCAACGCGCATTTATTAAAGAGTCATGCACTTACGTTGATGAAGCAACTATTGCGGTAATTGATTCAGCATCGTAGGTGTTTTGATTATCCTCATCGTCATCATCCAGTTCAGCGACGAGAAATAAAATCAATGTATTGTCCGCCATGATGTTTACCCGGAATATCCTCGTACATTTCATTGGTACAGTGCGAATAGGACGTTCGGGATGCGTTCCGGACAGACGAAAGAAATACACCCATGAATTCGACTTGTCTACCCCAGCTACGTTAATGTTGCTATTGTAAATCTAAAATAAGTTATACTTCTGATAGCTTAAAACATACCGTACAAGTATATTTGAAAGTATTAATGGGGGGGCGGAGACTTGAAAGCCTGAGTTCCGAGATGGAATGTGCAGGTCTAAACAATGGCTTTTGGGCTTGTTCGTACCAAACTACGTTCGTCCCTAGTCTTCTTAAACTGTACATGACTTCGTATTACTCGATCGATTCGGAAACTAGCAACCAGATACCAATTTAAGTGAAAACTTATTTCTATTTTTAGTGTTCTATTCCGGTCCGAGTTTACTACATAACCTACAAGAATTAATCTTTAATTTATCGTGTGCTTGTTGGTTTCCCAACAGTGACACACTTAAAAGTAATTAACAATATCACATGTATATCACAGGTAAGCCTATATGAGACATTTATACTTATGATAGCCTAAAATATACCGTACAAGTTTTGATGGGGTAAACTTGAATGTGCAAGTCTAACAATGGCTTTTGGGCTTGTTCGTACCAAATTTCATTCGTTCCTAGTAGTTAAACGCCGAAATGTAAACTTTAAACGACCTCGTGTCTCTGCTAATACTCGATCAATTCTGAAACCAGCAACCAGATGCCAACTTAAATATAGTGAAAGAGTTTCAGCTAATAAGTAAAAACTTAATTCTATTTTTTAACAGAAAATATTACATTGTTTAGGTATGACACAAAAAATTCTGAAAGGTTCTATTACAAATGAAACCTTTTCAAACAGATAGAGTACTCAAAAAGCTGTATTTTGGTACCAAAATGAACTATATAGCTCTATTATGAAGGATTTTATAGCATTTTTTATGTCGCCAAAATGGCCCTCATTTTTTATAGAGCTATTCAAGATCGTGATCAACGCCAATGACTCAATGGACATATCTTTACATAACTCATTCAAAAATCAAGATAACTGATTCAAACTTTCAGCATTTGTTCATTAATTCAAGCAGAATATGAATTGCTAATTGAATAGCTGTTATTCTCTATAATTAATTAATTAATTAATTAATTTACGCAGAATCGAGATTAATCTCGTTTTCAGTTTGTGGTAATCACATCTTTCACTTTAAAGTCAATGTCACTGCAAAAAGACACAAATGTTTAATGTATGATTTGAATAAGTAACTGTTTCTAATAATTTTTTAATAATTATATGAAGTATAAATTAATTAACTAATTAATTAATTATACAGAATGTACATGTACCGGTATTGTTGAAATCGCTGACTCTGAGCTCGAGACTTCTTCAAAGTGAAATAGAATAAAACATGCCAGCCATTCATTATTTCATTGGATTTATAATCACCTGTTCCATATTTACACCGTATATATATTGCTAGTGTAACAGGACTCGGCTATCTTCCGAGCGCCTCGCCCTGTCTTCAGATTCGTGAGGATTTCTGTGTTGCACTCACGTTTTGGTTAAAACAAGTACAAATGATAACAAACGAGATGATATATTATTACAATATGATATTTTATTACAATATAAATAGTTTTATTCCAAAATCAAATAATCAAAAACATAAAGTAAAGAATTATAATAGTGGATATTTAGTGAAGTTACAATATTGAAAGAACTACCTCCCAGCCCATGGTAACAGAAAATGCTGTGCTAGGAGATAGTTAAAAGACAGAGAAACTGAGTCTAATCTGACTCAAAGAAGAAGAAAAACTGACCTGTTAACTATTCTGTTAATACTGGTCAAGAAAGTGGCAAAACGCTCGCCTGATATAGCCAGAAAAAGGCGGGAAAACTATTTATAGTACTATAGAGACAACAATGGATTAATACATTTCTATCGATCGCTAAGCGAGTATTAATCTTACACAGATAAATATAATTGAAAAAAGGACATAACTAGTAATAATCAAATTAGCGTTCCTGTCACACTCCTCCTCCCTTAAACTAAAATATGCAAATATTTTATTCTGTAAAGACTGTTTGACAGGAATCACAATAATAATATATAATATATAAACATCAAAATAAAGTATAAATTAGAAACATGAATAGTTATAAAATATAATTCAATTGCACAATATGTAACACAATACAATCGGAATTTTAATTTTCTTTAATCAAGTCAAATATATTATTTGTGTTATGGACAGGAACATCAAGGTTATCTGTAGGTGACACTTTCCATTGAATCTTTCGAATTTTTCTACCGGAGGGAGTGACCTCTTCGTCCCGGTTTACTTTAGATGACGTAGTTGCTTCCCTTATAAGATCAGTTTCAACTACCGTTTGAGATCGCCTTTTGTCCGCTGCTCTCCTCCTCTGTCGTACTGCTCCTAAACGGATAGATGTTAATGGCATTACGGCCTTTCCTGGGTCCAGGTAACCTTTAGTTGGTCTCTCTATTACTGCAAAATCTTTACTGCCATCATGATTATACGTTCTGTGTATCTTTTTAAGGTGCTGTCGCACTCGGGATCTTGTATTAAAAAAATCACCACAGTTGCCTACCGGTCAACAAAAGTAAATCTGTTTTGGCCTATGAACTTTTCCCCAGTGTTTTTGGAAATCTCCAAAATCTTTAAAAACTTTTGTCAAACATTTTTCTACATGACATCTCATACCATCCACTTGCCACTGAGGGGCAATGTATGCATCTATAGACGCTTTGCAATCACCATCGACATTTAGATCTAGAACATCCATTTTCCTAAAAAATATCAATGTATGAAATAATTCAAAAATTTCATGTCAGAAAAGAAAAAATTCGAAGAACACGAATATACAACAGTGTAATAAAATTTATAAAATAGAAAAATACAAAATACTTAAATTCATCAGGGGGAATAGATTTTTCTAGGCTTAACAAGCCGGTCGGTTCTTGTTATGGTCATATGGAGTTAGACAATGATGGAATAATTTCAAAAATGAAATTATTTTTAACCAGTCCTTCTTTCAAATGTCCTATTTTACTGTATATTTTTAGTATAAAGCAATAACTCTAAACAATTTAAGTATTTCTATGAAATTCTCAGTTCGATTCAAATCAATGTCCTATGAACTTCAATAAAATTCAAATTATATGAGATTTAATTCAACATGAGATATTTTTTTTCAACATGAAATTAACAAAATGAATTATTCTGCTGAGCTTAGGTTAGACTGCCTGCTCAGAGGTAGACAAAGAGGATTGTTCTGCCTCTGGTTACACTATCTACCTTAAAGTCCTACTCATTATATCTACTCGGAGGCTTGATGGCATGGCCACTCACACGACTGATACGCGGTGGTTCAACTGCTGGTACTGGACTAGTGTTAACATCAGAGTTAGTGTTCTTGACAGTATTTTCAGCACGAGGTGAAGGTTCACTCAGCTCGGAGTCAGCATCATGCGAATAAGTCGGGATTTCAATTTCACTGTTTCGATGGAATTGTTCACGAGTCCTCCGGTAGGTTTTGTTGTTTGTAGTGCGGACTATAAATGAACGAGGCTCGTTTGATGCTTTAACCACTTGCGCTGGTTCCCAAGTTTTCGAAGTGTCGTTACGCATTCTAACGACGTCACCAGATTGTAGAACAGGAAGCGATTTCGACGACTTGTCAAATGTCTTTTTCACTCGCGTTTGTTTCTCTAGGAGTTGACATTTGACTTTAACGTTGTCATAATGCGGTTTCAACAGAGATGTCCTTGTAGGCATCCTTGACCTAGTTTTCCTGCCCATCAATAATTCGACTGGAGACCTATCAAGTCCAGGAATAGTAGTATTGCGAAGTTCTAATACTGCTAAGCACGGATCTTTGTTGTCCTCGAAAGCTTTTTTCAGTAGCTTTTTGATAGTTTAAACTGTACGCTCGGCGAAACCGTTGCTTTGAGCGTACGTTGGCGATGAAGTGACATGTTCGATTCCATACGAAGTCATGAATTTCGAAAATTCTTCACTTCTGTACTCTGGCCCGTTATCAGTTTTGAGAATTTCCGGTATGCCATGACGTGAAAACTGCTGCTTGAGACAATGAATGACGGTGCTGCTTTTGCCATCCACGAGCTTGTTGATTTCAAAGAATTTTGAAAAGTAATCCACTAACACAATATACCAGTCACTATTGAAGTGAAACAAATCCGATGCTAGAATTTGCCATGGCCTGTCTGGTACGTCATGTGGTTTCAAGGGCTCCTTGACTTGCTTGTTTTTATGTCTATTACAAACACCACATTTTAAGATTTTGTCATGAAGTTGAGTTCTGAGTCCTGGCCAAAACACGGATTGTTGTGCGCGCGATATGCACTTATCAATGCCTAGATGACTTTCGTGTAGCTTGTTGATCATTTCCTCTCGCATGCTAGCAGGTATGACAATACGGTCACCTTTGAGAAGTAGACCCTCACATATGCAAAGTTCATCACGAAAGTTCCAATACTCCATAACGTCCTTGTAGATATGTGACCTTTCGTTAGGCCAGCCATTCACGACGAGGTCCTTGACCTTTGACAGCACAATGTCACTGTCGGTTGCGTTGAGGATTTGAGAAGATTTCTGCTTGCTAACGTCGACCATGAGGTGAACTTCAAATTCCTCGCATATATCGGTAGCTTTGACGTTTCCAACAGGTGCACGGCTTAATGTGTCGGCTATGTATAAGCTTTCACCCGGGCAATATTTGACGTTCAAGTCGTATTGTTGCACTTTAAGCATCATCCTCTGTATGCGTTGAGGCGCTTGCGATAAAGGTTTCTTGAATAAGCTTTCAAGTGGCTTGTGATCGGATTCGACGTCTACTTGCTTGCCGTAAACATATTGGTGAAATTTAGTCATTCCAAACACAATGGCCAGCATTTTCTTTTCTATCTGTGCGTAATTACGTTCCGCGGTGTTTAACGACCGTGAAGCGTAGGCAACCGGTTGGCTTTCCTGCAAGAGACATGCGCCTAGGCCATATGACGACGCATCGACGGAAATGATTACCCTCGCGTCCACATCGAAGTACTTTAGTACAGGTGCTTGTGTTAAAACGTGCTTTAACTTGGTAAATGCTGCTTGATGTCGTTCATTCCAATGCCACGCAACGGATTTCTTGAGAAGTTCTCGTAACGGATGAGTTAACGCAGATAGATTAGGAACAAATTTCCCGAGGTAATTAACCATCCCTAAGAAGCGCTGTAGAGATTTCTTGTCCTCCGGAACAGGGAGTTCGATTATGCTTTTAATCTTGTCATCGCTTGGTTTAAGTCCATCGGCGCCAAATATGTGTCCGATGTACTCGACTTCGTCTCGACCAAACTTACACTTTTGGTTATTGAGCATCAAGTCAACTTTTTCACATTGCTTTAACACCTTTTCAAGCCTGTCGTTGTGCTCCTCATTTGAACCCCAAACGAGAATATCGTCTATGATAACTTCACATCCCTCGAAGTTTTCAAAAATTTGCGATAGAGTTCTTTGAAATACCTCTGGGGCTGATGTGATGCCAAATGGTAAGCGTTCAAATTTATAACGACCGAAAGGCGTCTTGAAAGTCGTAAGCCATGTACTTTCCTCGGCTAGCTTGATCTGGTAAAAACCTGATGACGCATCCAATTTAGTGAACATTTTCGCAGACTTGAGACTGGCCGCTACTTCTTCAGCAGTCTTTAACGGATAATGTTCTCGCTTGATTGCCTTGTTGAGGTTACGCGGATTGAGACAAATCCTGACGTCACCCGTAGGTTTCCGTACAACAACAATAGTATTGACCCATTTCGTTGGTTGCTCGACTTTAGTAATAATGTTCATGTCCTCCATTTTCTGAAGTTCAGCTTTGACTTTGTTACGCGACGAGTGTGGAATTCGCCTCGGTGGCTGGACTACCGGCGGTACGGTTTCATCAACCTCGATTTTATGTTCGCCTGGTAAACATCCAATGCCTTTGAATAACGCACTATGTTTATCTTTGAGTTCATCAATCGTTGGCTTTTTCTCGGCTGTGCAAACACGCTGAATTAAACCTAGTTCGACACTGCTGTGTAGACCTAATACTGGAATGGCTGCACTATCCACGACTTGTACCTCAATGACGTGATATTTGTCATGGTAACCAATAGCAACGTTGGCCTTGCCAATTGTTTTGATGCGATGTCCGGTGTACGAGATGAGTTTGGCTCGTGTTTTACCTATTTGCGTTACTCCAGCTTTTTCACATATGTATTTTGGTAACACGTTGCATTGTGCCCCGCTGTCAATCTTGAAACGTACTTTCGTTTTGTTGATATTGGCG
>BROG01001824.1:0-26272 GCA_030159075.1 Atrina japonica | reverse complement strand
CAACTATTTGGTATACCTTTGGGAATTGTAATAATTGTGATGATATTGTTGACAGTCCATACACAGAGGTATTAGAATATAACTTATGCCTAGTTACCTTTAGTTGTTGCAACTGTACTAGAGACAGTCGATTTATGTTTATTTTGAGCTGCATTTTCTTTCAATTATCAACATATTACTGAAGTTATAAATTTGCAAAAGAAGTCATACTAAATACTGAAGACGATTAATACTTGCGATAAATATGACATATTACGCAAATATTTGATGCTGTGATGGTTTATTGTGAAAAAGATAATTAAAATTGTTGATGATGATCAGTGTATCACTGATAACAATATGCAATGTGTAATATAGATATTATTATATGAGTATTTTTATATACTCTTTCTCGGCCCGGTTTCCGATATCAGCCAAATGGCCGAATGCCCGATGGTTGATATCGCGACCAAGGCTGCGCAATGGTCTGGTATCAAAATGGTCATATCATAATATTTCTACCATGTGTCTAAACTACACATCATCACACCTAACAAGTTACATGTACACAAATAACAACGTACTTTCTATTTCCAATATTCCGGCGACAACAAAATTAAGTATCCTTTTAACATGTTCACTTTCATGATTTTGGATGACTCCGAACCAGCAGACGATGAAATGTACTGAACGCAGATGACACTCGTGAGAATTTTTTTTTTTCTTTTTGCTAAATAGAGATGTTCTGAACAGGGGTGCATTATGATTATAATTAATGTATGGGGTGCATTATGATTATAATTAATGTATGGGGTGCATTATGATTATAATTAATGTATGGGGTGCATTATGATTATAATTAATGTATGGGGGTGCATTATGATTATAATTAATGTATGGGGTGCATTATGATTATAATTAATGTATGGGGTGCATTATGATTATAATTAATGTATGGGGTGCATTATGATTATAATTAATGTATGGGGTGCATTATGATTATAATTAATGTATGGGGTGCATTATGATTATAATTAATGTATGGGGTGCATTATGATTATAATTAATGTATGGGGTGCATTATGATTATAATTAATGTATGGGGTGCATTATGATTATAATTAATGTATGGGGTGCATTATGATTATAATTAATGTATGGGGTGCATTATGATTATAATTAATGTATGGGGTGCATTATGATTATAATTAATGTATGGGGTGCATTATGATTATAATTAATGTATGGGGTGCATTATGATTATAATTAATGTATGGGGTGCAGTATGATTATAATTAATGTATGGGGTGCATTATGATTATAATTAATACATGACAGTTTATCATATACAAATGCATTCATATCTTATACAGACATATGATACAAATGCTTTTGAATCTATTTGTTGAAGTATTTAAGCCCTCGTTTTTGGCGTGGAGAAGAAACTAGGTCGTAAAAATATCAATATATACCTTCAATAACCTATTCATATTTACATCTTCACACTTTTTATCGTTTAACCAAGGGACAAAACAAAAGGAGTATTTTCAATCCAAAATTTAAATATACCGGGTGATTGTTGTTATATCAACTTATTTTTCTCTTATATTTTTCATTTCATCTTTGTTGTGTCATCCCTTTGAATATTTCAATAACCCTTGTTTAACTTTTTTCTACGTGACTCTTTGGTTTTTAAATATATATTCCGTGTTCATTATTACTCAGGAAGTGAAAAACCAGTGACCAAGAAAGTGAAATACGTGTATTATTCTTTGATACTTTGAGCATAGTAGTATCACTTAATATTGATAGCATATATAATATTTGTCACTACAAAATTAAGCATAAATTAACGAACAATTCCTATGAGTTCGATTCGTGTTTTAAGTTTCGCTCGCAAATACTACCTTTCCATACCTTTTTAACACAAGGGTTCAGAGCAATAAAACTATTTTCAGACAAACCTTTTACACAACTTCAAGATTTTAGTCAAATATTTGGTAAAGTTGTGGACCATAAAGAAATTCTTAGACAAATTTAATTCTTAAGTGATAAAATACTTAAGTGCAGTCTGTAGCTAAATTAAGTAATTCTTAACAGCGAAAATGTCTGTCCCTATATTCGCCTCGGGATAAATAGTTGCTTATGCCAGGGTCTACGTCGCCCTTTAATATATCGTGACATGTTTAATATAAAACAAGATACCATAGTTACCATAGATTTTTTTTATGCAGACCAACAGATTCAGAAGGCGGGATCACAAGCTGTACAAATAAATCAAAGTGTAATGCAATCGAATTATGACGAAATCTTCGAATTTGACAGAGGATGTTCACATATCCACACGTTTTCACGTCATTTTAATGATATATCTTTATCAAGATCTGCAGGAAGAGAGGTGAATCAAGTTCAACAGGAGACGCCTATTGTGATACATCAAGAAAACAATGCACGCTGAAAAGGAGTCTTAATGAAAACGTGAAGCATCGGTTTACCCTTACAGTCATGCAGAATTAGTAATAACGTACAACAAGTGAATTAATCTGAAAAGAAAAAACAATGTAAATCAACATCTGTAGGCTTGATGTAGAGAGGCCATTGTGATAGATAGTTAAATATGCATTATAATTGCGATATTTGTTCCTATAAACGAGAAGATATGGCCTGTAAATAAGATACAATGAGAAAAGTGGGGAATTCTAGTCCAAGATGATTTTAAAATAAATTTTGCAAAATGTGTAAATATGTGTATAATATCTACGTACCTGCCTTTAATTGATACTTAGCATGGCGTAAATGAACAAATCATAAAAATGTTTTTATGTTAATGTTTGTAATATGTCATGTGCTAAATATTACTTCCCTGAAGTAACAGTGTAGTGACGTAATGTTTACTGTCGGAAAGTTGACCTGCAGTGGACTCACCATATTGACTTAAAGGCTTTTACATACAATACTTATGTTACTAAAATCGCTTGAAATCTATATATATATATATATATATATAGTTTTAATTTTCTCTATCTATCTTTTTTCCGTTGCAGGTCAGTGTAGTAATGCAAAAAGGAGTGATATAATACGTGTACAACTGTTTATTAACGATATACAACACAAGTGGATGCAATGTCCATATTTTAGTGTTTAGTAACACAACTTAGTCCGTATCGATATTTCACAATCATAATCGTTTTATATTTTGTTATTACCAGACAAGAGGGTAAAGTATAGAATTAAACAACTTCCGCATCATCAACATATATGAACGTGTGACGCGAAATTATAAATTGCTATTATTTTCGGATTGGGATGCGGGGTTCCTTATTGTTCATTCTAATGTTGTTGTTTGAATTATATATTTCAATATGTTTTATTGATGGATTGTAAAGTATTACTGGGAATGTATCATGCAGAAATCTATTAAATGCACATGTAAATAGTATTTTAGTAATTATTTGGACCTGAAAGATAAAACGTACTTTAACTAGAAATGATCTGCACAGACACTTTAATTGTAATTTTGAAGACATAGACGGTAAAGCGAAATAAAACTAAGATATGTTATTAAAGTAACTAATTCCAAAGCATTGAGCGAAAAAAGATCTATGTGACAACATTCAAATCAGACATTGGACACACACGAATCTTTGAAAATTTAGAAGTGGGATCAGCTGCCATGGAAGATTAAGCAAAGAATTAACATTAATTGCAATATAAGGCAATGCGAAATTTAAACCGGACATACTTGATTCAACTCTAAAGATATATCATGGAGTAGTAGAGGATTGCAGTGCCAGGTAATCATGCTATTTGTACATGGACGACCGGGCATATGACAATCTACTGTTTAGCTCACATATAGCAAAAGAAAATCGGCTCAGCAGATAACACAAAGTGGGGCGAATGAGGTCCCAGAGGGTACCATCTTTAGAAATCGTCTCCTACAGAATTTATGATTTGAAAAACATTGCATCTGAGAGATTCACATTAATGGATGGTTCTTCAAGTTTAGTAATTTCATTTGAAGGATTTTGAATGGTGTTTAACACCACACTCAACCATTTTTCAGTTATATGGTGGCAGCCAGTATTTATTGGTGGAGGAGACAATCCGGTTACAATGTACTCGGAAAGAGACCACCGACCTTTCGCAAGTAAACTGGCAAACCTCAGAAAAAATCAGCAGGACTCGAACCTGCGCTGACTAGAAGTGAGATACCTCATGGTTCAAGGCGCGGTGCTCTAACCACTCGGCCATGCAGACCCATTGCTCATTTCAATCAATTTTGTATAATTACTTTGTTTTCCCCTTCTCCGTTCACTATGGCGTATCTATTCGTACCTGTGCTGAGAAGACGTGAGAGACGCCATTGTTCAAAGAGCGATGTTCTAACCACTTCTCCACGGAGGTCCCCCGAAGCTTATTTCCACATTATAAAGGGCATTAGCTGTGTTTGCCAAAATATTTCTATATTCTTCTACTTGGTGTTCAATAACAAATTAAAGCTATATACAGACATACAATATCTTATATTCTGATATTCTGTTAGTCAGGTACTGTGTGTTATACATAGATAAATAGTAAAATTGAGTTAATTAATTGCAATTGAAAAAATTGACAAACTTGGATTCCTCAAGAAATTTTCACAAATTTTAAGCAAACCAACGGTAATACAATAATAATTAGATACAATTAGATACATTGAAAAGACCGTCATTATTTCCCATTATTAAATACCATGTTTGCTTGCAAACAAACATGAACTCAGTCATGAATTTATTCTGTATCTAGGTTTAAATTGTACATCGCTTGTTTGATGGTTCTCGACATTGCGACTCCGAATAAATTATTCATGCAGCACGGCTGCCGCTACGTGTCACTTGCAATTGTCCGGTAACTTATGAGAGTATTGACACACAACAATGAATATGCCAGATCGTAGAAGATATAAAAACAAAACAAAAAATAAATGCAATATACATTTTTGGAACCTCTTATCATTTAGGTTTTTATTTTTCTATAAATTTATATGAAAGTAAAATATTTTCAAAACATAATGGATCAGTTGGTATAGAAGTAACAAGACAGCTTAATATTAAATCACTGTTCATTTTAACTATTTGCAGTAGTAATCTAACTGTAGTTATCATTTGGGTTTTACTCAAGTGAAATGACATATATAGGTCAGACTGAGGTGACCTCTAAACCCATGACCTAAGGGACAACCCATATATGGTCTACTAGGAAAACAGTTCTCAAAATTTAGTGCGATCACCAGTTGTATAGAAAATTTGATCACACCAATCGACCTTTGACCTAAATTAAGGTTAATAGGATATATCTACTATATCTACTACCCGTAAAAATCATAACAGGAATTATCATCATGCAAGGTGTATTTATTAATTAGATAATCATTTGACAACTTGTTTTCTACTGTCCTACAGATTCATCGACACGTAAAATATAATAGGATCCTATTCTACCAGAGGGTAGGGGAACAACAGAGCATAGGTTTTTTTTAAAGAGAAGTGCCTTTGATATTTCATTTTCTAGTCTGCAAATCACTTTCACTATCATGTTTCGCCGTTAGCAATTGCAGATGTAGACTTTAAAATAAAAAAAAATTCATATTGTTGAAGTGTTAGTCATATTACCAATACCAGGCAGAAATCGGTGGGTGCAATTGAATCTTTCAAATTCCTTGACCACCGCACAAGTTCTTCTGTATTGTATAGTCCGTGTTCTTAGTTCCATTAAACATTTCTTTATCGGTTATAAACAGACACCCAACCAGTCAAATAGACTGAAAGATCAATATGAATTATATATATATATATATATATATATATATATATATATAAATATAATATATATATATATATATATAATATATATATATATATATATATATATATATATATATATATATATATATATATATTATATAAATATTTATAAATATATATATATATATTAGATCTACTTAAATGATTGGGAACGAGCTGTGTTTGCAAATGGTGAAGGGTGATCAGAGTACGAAAAAAAACATTCAAAAGAGCAAGCAGTCGTGATGGCAGCGTCTGTGTACATAAGAAGAGGTCGCCTTAGAGATGCACCCATCATAATGGTACACACTTTTACAAAGGATTAAACATGTCCCAAAATACTCTAGGGCGACAATGGCAATAACAATAACGTTTATTCTTCACGTGGCGAATATAGGGGCGGCCATTTTCGCTGTTAAGAAGTCAGCTATGTTATCACTTGAGAGAAAAGCAAATTTCCAAGAATTTCTTTATGGTCCACAATTTTACTAAAGTTTTGAAAATTCTCAGGATTGGAGTAAAAGTTGAGTCTGAAAATAGTATTTTGCCCCTGAGCCCAGGACTAAACAACATTCAATAGTTGAATATAATTGAAAGTTGCCTAGCAGAAAGGCAGCTTCTGCAATGTTCACTGAGATGTGACATAATGCAGACACATCAAATGTAGCAATACGGACAGTGGCGATGATTGATTTATTACTCAGAATAATTTCAAAGATATCACAACTGGACCACGACCCGAGACCATAAACAAGGATAATTCTGAGAAAAAGTTAAGAATTTACTCATATGATTAAAAAGTGAAAACTCGCGCACAGTAAAGCGACTTTAGATTTTGTTTAACTGATGTAAGATTGTTAAAGGGAAGTGTAAATCTCATCCAAGGCATATGTCCAAATTTATATTCCGATTCACTTGACTTCGATGTTTCAACATTATTCTTACCATAATCTATGATTAATTATTTACTAACCAAGCACGGGGAATAGAGCGCGTTAATAATCAAGAAGGTTGCACGTTTTGTGGCATAAAAGGGGAAATATATATATATATATATATATATATATATATATATATATATATATATATATATATATATATATATAATAATATATATATATAATTATATATATATATATATATATATATATATAGAAACGTCTTGTAAAATGCCAATGCATGACCGAAGTCAGTAGTTTATACATATTATACATACAATACGTATTATGTATATAGTAAACGATATTCAAGATACAAGTAAATTATTAGAAGTTCAATAGATAACATAAATGGCCCTGAACATTCACTCGGGCACATATACCGGACTAAATTTACACCATCACTATTGTTAGTGTAAACAACAATATATGGCCAAAACAAGCCAACAGAGAAAAAAGTGTCGGTCTCTTAAACCTACTTTGATCAAATAACACGGTGTTTTCGAAAGCCAAATATTAAACATGTCCCGAAATACTCTAGAGGGTACAATGACAATGGGATTTATGTTTATTTATCCCGTGGCGAATATAGGGGTAGCCATTTTCGCTCTTAAGAATTACTAAAGACATTTGACTAAGAATTGCTTTATGGTCCGTAACTTTACATACTTACAGACAGACAGACAGACAGAGAGACAGACATACATACATACATACATACATATATTTATATATATAACATTGTTCATCTATTCGACTGTTACCTGTTGAATAGTAGAAATAAACCAACAAAGAACGCAAAGGATGATGTAAAAAAATTTTAATGCTGTATGAAGTTTCGATTGTTGCAAATATGTTTACAATGATACAATTAACAGCATGAAAGTCATTCTAAAGTAATAGCTCGCACTGATAGCTTCATTTTAAATTCTGTAGCTAAGATGGTTTTACAGTGGTTCCTCATTGAGGGATTTTAGACAGTTTGTGTTTACACTACAACTCCAGATTAGTTCCAGAGCTATTATATAAAATCTATTTTTGAAGAAGATTGTCTATGTTTCCAAACATTCCCAACATTTTTATGCAATTTTAGGAGTACACAACGTACGTTAACAAGGCTAGCTGACCTGTTTTAGTTCCCTTATGTTTACAAAATCCCCATAATTAACAAAGCTTAACATATAAACAAATAATTCTGGATTATAAAGTAGTGAAAAATGATAATGACCCTGTTAAAAGTGATGAAACATGATATGCAATCTTGTAAAATGAAGTTCATAATTTGCAAAATAGCCTTAGACTTGGCTACTTTGCCAATTATGAACTTCATTTTACAAGATTGCATCGGTCAAAAAAAGTTCCAACATATTTTTTTGACCGATGGGTTTGGTATTTATCATCTCGTATCGTTTTTATCATAAAAAATACCAATTGGAGTATTATAGACTAATTTTTGTCTAGCGAAAACTAGTTATTGCTGGAACTTTCTTTAACTGAATAAAACTGTACAACAGATGTTTACTAATGACTAATGAATCGTAAAAATGTTCATTAGTATTTTATAAATAACATATTTTACCAAACAAAATAAAATAAATAAAACGAAAACATGACCGAATTAATTCAAATTATTCGATGTAAAAACAACGGCAGATATTGAACAAGCATTTTCAGAGTATTGATGAATCAATGCATGTCCCCCACCGCCCTCTATGTTAACACCAACCTTCAAACACTTTAACCAAAATCTACAGATTTGGGCAAAGAAGCGATGTCTATAACATGTCAAAAAAGACGAAAAAAAACATAAAAAATATATTTCCAGTTTTACTCTTCAGCATTAATGTTCGACCCGTAAATAACCTATATGCAAGGTATCGGCATCCTTATACTATTATAAAATGAATAATGCACCATTGAAAAACTTTAAGAAAAAACGTCAACCAAATTTTTCTGACGGACGGAATGACGCAGACAAAATCTATAGTCCCCCGTTTTCACAGGTATGGGACTAATAAATGTGTTTTACATCTCTTAACATGTATTGACTTCTAACGTATTGACAACATATTCTATGAATAGACATGTTGTATTTACTGGCATGTTGGTTGTGGAATTTGAGACAAAAAGCAAGAAACGAAATATCGAAATGCACATAGGGAACTCCAAATATATATATACACTTATTGTACTACTAGATAATTTGTTAGAGTGATTTAAAACACAGTTATTATCTGCCATTCTGTCTCGAATATTAAACGATGTTTGTATAGCCGCAATATCCGTGCCTCCTGAACGTAGCTTTTGCTGAACAGGTGATACAAAGTGGTTTGTACAATTCTGGGGGACTTGGCCACAGTAGACTGGAATAAGATTATCAATTCCTAGTCATTGCGGATGCTGTTGTTCCGTAATATTCTTGGCATATTACTTATTTAGAAATTGGAGGCTTGATGGTATTTTCTTGAACCCCTACAGGTTTATTTAAATTGTTGAACGTTTATTTAAATAAATTATACAATGAGTTAGAGTGTTGGCACATTTTCATATACAAAAATAAAAACAATATTTAAGGAAATTATATACACAGCTATTTACACATAAAATAGTACAAAAATACCCAATGTAATGGGTGGACAACAGTGGAAATCACATATATTAATCGACTCAAGCGAGTACATCGTTAAAAGTGATTTACAGAACATTTAATGAATTATTCAAATAAAGCAGAAGCATATACAGATTGCAAATGTTATAGACAGTTATCAAGATATCATTCAGTCTATGATATACCATGTTTGTACGACTGACGTTTGTACTTATGTCAAGGGTAGTTTCAAAAGTGTGTTCGATGATTTAGAGCTCTTGTCATTTAACGCAAAATGAAACTGTCAATCATTTTTAGCGTACACGTCACTTCCAGCACAAAACTTATGATTTTCTGTTAACTATAAAATACCAACAAACAGCACAATATAAGACGTAAGTACTTCATCTCTCTATCAAATTTAACCTAATGTTTGTATTTGATAGTCACCTATCTTTAAAACACTGTTACAGAGAGAGAGAGAGAGAGAGAGAGAGAGAGAGAGAGAGAGAGAGAGAGAGAGAGAGAGAGAGAGAGAGAGAGAGAGAGAGAGAGAGAGAGAGAGAGAGAGAGAGAGAGAGAGAGAGAGAGAGAGAGAATAACAGAGTATGTATAAGATTTGAATTTCTATATACCAAGATTGTTTTGTATAAGACTCATAGGGTGGCATATAAATTTGTTTTTTTAACTTCGTGATGTCGCTGTGTTCATCCAATTCTCAGCGGAACGATTTTTCTTTTTTTTTAACATTCTTCAGAGAACTGCAGCGTGTTGTTTCTCGTTCATTGTATGTGTTTCTGTGTTTATTAGGCTTTGTGTGTTGTCATTGCATCCTTAAAGTAAAATAAATGAATCATATCAACTAGAAAATGATATTTCGATCTAGCAAAATCAAAACGAAATGATATAAATACAGAGATCATTAGAATCACAAATGAGCTGGATCTTAATATACTGAAAGTTGATTTGTTGTATTTTGAGTGGCGCACTTTAAAAAAAAAAGAACTTGTTCTATCTCCACATTCTAATAAGAAAGGCTGTTTCGTGTTACAATTCAATTATTGTTTACATCTGCATTTGATTTCTGGCAAGTGACACTTTACCTGACTACCCCTAGTATTTCGAGTGTTTTGCTAGCAATAGCATTTAAACAAAATAATAATCAAATTAATGAATAAATATGTGAATAACTAATAAATCGAGTTTATTGATTCTAGAATACATTATTTCCCTTTGTTATAGATAAGTTAACACACACAAACACACACATATATATTTATACACCTACACACATACACACACCTACACACATATACACATATCCACAAACATACACATATATACACACATATACACACATTCACACGGATACACGCAGAAATGCCCATAGATATATACACAGATACACACATACAAATATATATACACACAGATATACAAACATACACTCAAATACACACAAACATACATACACCTATACATACATACACACATATACACACATATATACACGTATACACACATACATACATACACGCATACACACGCACACACAGATAAACACGTTATATATACCAGCGTATCTTATTTTACACAAACATACACACACCTATACACACATACACACATATACACACATATACACATATACACACACATACATACACACATACACACATGCACACGCACACACAGGTAAACACGTTATATATACCAGTGTATCTTATTTTACTTGGTCTTTGTTAAAGGTAAGCGAATAATCAACTTTGTTCATTTTTCACACAGACACTTTGTTGTTCTCATATAAATTCAGTTTTTCTTCAGGTGATTCGAACTGCTACAGGTAAATCACATAAACATGTTTAACTTAGTTTTCTCCAGTGAAACATATTTTCTCGTACTTTGCATTTAAGTGGAAAATATTTGATTTACTCAGCGATCTTCTGTCTGGCGGGCATGGTTAGGTAAACGTTTTTAAAACTTAATTCATCGGCAGTTACAGTGGTGCAGATAAATATAGTTTGCCTCAGTTAAATTTAATTTAAACTGCTACGTCGACAGACCATTAATCACTTAAACTTAATAGGTCTTTATTTAAACGTTGTTATTTGAACTGCATTTAACTGGAAAAATTAGGTTCTGGTTAGAAAATATCAAATCATTTGTAGAAAATCAATCTGTTTTATTCACCAGTTAATCAAAATTGCAACGCCAAATCACATTTAAATCACAAATATCGTTTCACCTTACGTTTTGTCAATTAATAACGACACTGTTCATACATATGCAAATGCGATATAGTCCAACGAACTAGAAATTAAAACAAAAGACAAAACACAATCAAGCACACACGCTTATTTACAGACACAGTCTGATAATTAATAACTAGGCTTTACGAAAAACGCGATGATTTGGCTTTCCATTACACATTTTTGGCATTTTATAAATAATATTCGAGAATCAGTTGAAAATGGCGTTTCTATTTCAGAAACGATTCGATATATCAGGGTTCATTAAATATGCGAACATTTCGCATGCAGCGGTTAATCACACACTAACAAATTATTGACAGAGAGATGCATACATACATACATACGTACGTATGTACGTACGTACGTACATCCATACATACATGCATACATACATACATACACACACACACACACACACATACATACAGGCATGCATGCATGCATGCATGCATGCATCCATCCATAAAAATACATACATACATACATATATACATACATACATACATACATACATACATACATACATACATACATACATACATACATACATACATACATACATACGTACATACATACATACATACATATATACATACATACATTCATACATACATATTTTATGATGTAACGAGATCAATATTTGTAAATACATGTAAGTAGATTGATAAAAAGATATATTAAAAGTAATAAATACCTTTAGGCATATGACGTCTGTACCATTTGTTGTACGAATGTATGATTGTTACATGAAGTAGTACTGTTATTATGACCAGGGCCAACAATACGCTAATAAAATCAATAAATAGATTATTATAAACATCCTTTTTGCGTTGCAGAACAAAATAGAATAATCTTTTAAGGGTCGCATTTCTTTTGGAGTTTGAATGCAATTCCTCATTAACAAAAAATATATCATCAGAAGTACTTTTTTTTTCACATGAGTAATTGCATTCACATACCAATAATGTACAAAACACGAAATCTCACATGATTCATCAACCCATTGCCGTTGTGGTGCCAAAGTCTCTGGAGGAAAACTGTTACTCGAAATTGCCCATGTGAAACCCTCTCGAGCTCTTGAAAACGTTAGGCTCGGCGAAGAGGTCAACTCTAGTGAAAAGGGAGGAGTAATATAGATGTAAGAACTAACATTTGTCGATAGTTAATACATAGTTGAATTGGTTTTTTTTTCCTGATAGCATAATTTCAGCATTTTTATAGCTCTGTATTTCGACTGACTGAATTATCCATATATGACCATGTAATAATGTGTTTTGTGTTTTGATCCAGGGCTGATGATTTTTTTCTGTTGACCAGGCTGTCATAATGCAAAATCACACGTGTTTCGACGACACATATTTTGGTTAACCGTTTCTTTGGTTATATTCTGTCTACAGTGAAATAAGGAAAACGGGATTTTGTATATGATGTTAATTCCTACACTCTAGGCCTACTGAACGAATTAGTGCGTTCTGTTAAAAATGAGAACATGTTTTGGCTTTGGGCTTGGATACACACAGCTGACAGCCGTTTTTAGAATTATTTTCTTTACCAACATCAGTGGTATGTTGTAATACCCTAGACGATCCAGCATAGGTATTATAAAATATCCGTATCTAATTTTATCCAAAATGTTTTTGTTTTTTTTTTCGCTTTTTCCCCTTCCTCAAAGTGTAATTTCCAAGTAAAATAGTTCTTTAATTATTGAAAAGAAATAATTGTGTCATTTGAAATATTCATTAAAAAACTTCTGTTCAATTGTGAACGCAAAAAGGAAAAATTAAGGTGAAGAAGATATGACATGCCCCCCCCCCCCCAAAAAAAAAAAAAAAAAAAAAAAAGTATGTTTTGTAATTAGATTCCCCGGGATGTATATTCATCAAACCGCCTGTTTTCCCCACTACAGTATATCGACAACAGTGATATATATATATATATATATATATATATATATATATATATATATATATATATATTATATATATATATATATATATATATATATACTATATATATATATATATATATATATATAATTCGATCCAAAATACCCGTGACTTTATTTTGCAGTGTTTGGTCATTTTTATTTACGAAGTTATTGTTATGCCCCGTATATGGAATAGCAGCAGACTTTACCACAGCAAGTGTTCAGATGAGTAGTTGCAAAGTCATATTTGTTTGCGACAAATTACAAAAATGCAAGTATACACAGTCCAAAATTATATTTCAGTTCAATGTATTACTTTTCGATCCAAATAAATGCACGGTGAATCGTTTGGTATGCTTCTAATATTTGATACATTGTTAACATACATCAATTACTTAAAATATGTAAAATGTCCTGCGTTAGAATACAAATTGCTCTCGAATTATCTTCAATACGTATAATTACTGAATTATATAGCGTTTTATCTGATTTATTAACCACATAAATGTGCACCGTGTTATTATGAAGTTTTTTCCTTTCGATAAATTGTTACTGAGTTCACAACTGTAATTATTTATATCAATTGGGTAGATAACTCACAATGTTATTTTTCAAGTTTATGATTTTACTTCATAAACTAGATATATAATGCACAAACGGTGTATAAATACATAATGGCACAGTTTTAAACAAGCATATAAATATAAATAAAAGTCCCTGAGTCATTGAAGATTCTTGAAATTTGTTAAAATGTTATATGACAGTTCACCGTATCTTACATATGTATAGCCATGTTATCTTCTAACTTCTCTACAGCAGAATCAGTGTCTTTCTTGTCAGATTCTGGGGCATCTGTGCTCTTCTCTGTTTTTATCAATGGTGGTTTCCTTCTGAGAAAATGGTAAAATTATAAAATGAGGATATCTATATAAGATGCATCAATTAATATTTTGTATATGATTATGCTAGATAAATTCCTACAATCTCTATATTCTGATATTTTCTATTATGTAAATATTTGAGTGACGTCGGATTTGAGCGGAATACTTACGCGAGAGGCATTTGGAAACACCCTGTAACTGTCGAAAAAGAAAAAAAAATTAATGATATTAAACATTAGTAAATAACATCAGAACATTAACAATATAATTAAATTGTGTAAGTCTTTCAGGCGTTGATATATATATATATATATATATATATATATATATATATATATATATATATATATATATATATATATATATATATATATATATATATATATATATATATATATATATATACTTTCGACCTAGGTCAAAATAAATACATTACCTTCATATACAAGAAATTAGCCATTCCAAATATACTTGGCTATGTTTTGAATAATTGCTCTATTTTCACCAACTAGCTCGTCTACAATACTTTTCGATAACAATAAGTTTGTAGGAACCTATGACAGGTCAAATCACATTGATGAGTTAAACCTGGTTTTTCTCAGATAAACCTCTTTTACCGTTACCAATATTAACTGGCTAAAAAACTCATTTCCTGGGGAAAACTAAGTTTAACTGCGATAAAATCTTCAAAATGATTTAAATATAGTTTTGATTTGGGAAAAGCCTAATTGTACTGAGAAAACTAGGTTTAACTGCGCAATAATCACATTATGAGTATCAATGTTATTTCTTTTTCAGTTTAACCTAGAATTTTTCTTCCAGCTAATATGGATTAAGATAATAACTTTGATTAAATTGCCAAAACAAGGAGCAAATCGTAACCTACCTTACCGAGTGAATAAGTAGGTTTAACCAAATAGCTTTTATCTGGAGAAAGAAAATAGGTTTAACTCATTAATTTGATTTTTGTATGTTATTTCAATTAAACCTACTTTTTCCCAGTAAAACCTTCTTTTTTTGCAGCAACAGCCATAAATTGAAAAAAAATAGGTTTAGCTGAGAAAAAATAGGTTTAAGTGCGCCAAAATCACATTGATGAATACTTCTGTGATTTTTGCGCAGTTAAACGTAGTTGTTCTCAGTAAATCATAGTTTTTCTTTAGTTAATATGGATTGCAGAACAACTAGGATTGACCTGAGAAAACTAGATTTAACGCGCAGCCCACACAAGCTAGAAACAACAACTCGGTTTGAAGAAGAGAAACTTGGTTCAGCAGAAAAGAACTAGGTTTTGCGCATCAATGTGATTTGGCGTGCCATAGGACCTAGATAAGAAGGGACTTTAGAACGCAAATAAAACTTACTTTGGCTTCCACAGCATAACTGATGATTTTATTGAATTGTACGTACTTGTTGTGACATATAGTCGTGATGTTACAAAAGCCAATGTCGGTAACTACAACTAATTATTTAATATTAACTACATCTACTGTTTAATCGTAAATAACATACAGCAACAGCAGTGCAATAATTTAGTACATTGCCTCCACAATGAAATTAATATTTATATTTCCAAAGTACTCACAGGCAACTGCTTGATATGATCTAATTAACCTTCTAGGACAATCTCCAATACTACTGTTGCAAGGTCTGCTATCAATCTGTCTGGCATACCGGTTATAGATCGGGCAATACCCTTTAAAAACACAAATGAAAATAAAATTCAATACTATATATATATATATATATATATATATATATATATATATATATATATATATATATATATATATATATATATATATATATATACAGTTCACCGTTGATATACCGCTACTTTTTGTTTCACTGAGTTTTGACGGTATGACGGTTTGGCAATATATCGAGGGTAATTCGGATACTTTGCCTATTGTGTAAGTTTGGACAATTTGACCACCCTATTATAATGGCCAAAATCAAAACGTCTAAAATCTACATTCTCGACGGCCGGAAAATCTAGATCTGTTTCTAACATGAATGTTATTTACTATTTGTTGACGTTTGATAATTGCTGTGTATTATTTTGTAACTCTCAGGGATGCATGGCAATCGTAAGCTGCTCTCGGTCTGACTTCAACACTTTGTTCATGACACCTATCCTGTCAATCTAGTACCAATTCGGTATGCTAAACAACATTTGAAAACTACTTGACAATATCGAAGTAATACTGTCTATGAACAGATATATGAATCATATCATGTGCAAGTAAGTATGACACACTTTCACAATGTCTTTTGTTTAGCACGCGCTCATTGAGCACATATATCTGATAATACTAGGGTTGATACGTTTTGAGCCTTGTGTTGGGGAGTTTAGCAAGATTTTCCATATTCAGTACCAAATTTCTACGATTAAGTCTGTGTAACTAGCAAACGATGTCGTTTGGCCATTTTTGTGGAAGAGATAACATTCTAAAGTAAACGGGGCAAGTGACTTAAAGCTGTCATCGTAACTTGTATACAACTTTTGCATTCGACAAAAAATGTAATCCTTTTGAAACACCTCCGATTTGTTATTCCACTGGCAGACCTTTTTGTTAAATGTTATCAATAGAAATCGGCTCGCAGTTCCGCTATAAAGGGGGCGTCCAAAGAACGACCGTTATCCCATAACTGTACTCCCATAGAGAAGCAATGGACAGGTGACATGTAATCGAAACATACACTGCACTCAAAGCATAAACATTCCGCATTAAGTTTTACATAAAAAACGTCAATAGGATACGTAATAAATATATTTTATAATTAGTTAGTAAAATAATATTCACTCTGAACGTAAATATAAATACAATCCTACCAGTTATCTGCACTGCTGTTTACATACCGTCACAGGTTCAGGTGAACTCGGTAATTAGAGCAGTCGGGTCGCGCAACATTTGATAAAGACAAGGTACACCTTTTTGTTTACAAAGACGACATCAAGTAAATTTTATAAGAGCCAAAGCTGTGAACATTGCTTTCAAATGATTCGAATTAGATGCTCAATGGGTCCTGTAAAACGATCCGAGTGTTCGATTATATTTTTCCGGAAGTGAAGACATTCATATCATAAAAAGTGGTCTGAGCTCCCCTTTGTTTATAATTCTACGATTTTCTAATGGGGAATTTGGAATTATGTTTGATACTCTCTTGTTAAAACTGATTAATTACTGTATACTAGCCGGAAAATGTCCAGATAGAGTACATGAACATTGTTGAGATCAATATTTATTGTTGACATGTAGGTGAGATATACTCAGACTTCATTATTTCACACGTTTGTCTTATGCGACTGTAGTGAGACAATGACGACTGATTTTACAAACTCGCCTTTTATATCGGTTGTTTGGGCTTGTTTCTATTAATAAAATTGAACAAATACGACTTTCAATGGAAGTAAAACACTATGGATGCTTCAAAAACATTATCATTATTATTATTTATTAAATTAAATTGTTTAAAAGTTGAGATGGCAGCTTTAAGGATAACGGAGAGAATTGCCGAGAGAGCAGAGAGTCAATATCAATTCAAGAAAGGTCCAGAACCTAAGGTTATTCATGCTGGCATGGCAGTAACACTAAGGTAGGGTCCCCCTTCATATCAGGGGTCAAATTTAGTATTTTGTCTCAGTCAGTTGGACTAAGCGGAACAAAAATATTAGCCCAATGAAAAATTAACTGTGATATAACAAATCACCAAATTAGTATGCATTTACCTGATCGGCACCAGATTTACAAACTAAGAAGTTCATTATTATCATTTGTTTGTCTTTACACCCTTATGAACACGAGCCAAATCAACTATTATCTCAGTTTGATTTCAGAGAAAAGTAATTGGCTGATTAGGTAATTCTGATACTCAATCCACATACACTTTCCTTTTCACTGTTCATGTTTACGAGGGGTGTTCCAAAGTAATTTCATTGCATTGCTTTGATCATTTTAACTTGTTCTGTCCTTAAAAATACTCTCCATCAACCTGAATATACCTTTTGAGCCGATCAATCCACTTTTGGAAGCACAGTTAATTCTCTTCAATTGGGATACTAGTCATATACTGACAATAGCAGACCCAAGGACATTTCTCGAATTGCATCTCTTTCCAGGTAGACAATATTGTAGTTTGGGAAGTAGCAGTAGCATAGTCGCAGTGGCACAAATAATGAATACGGAGAATGTAGGAGGACCGTTACATTCTCTGACTAAAAGTGTCTGGTCACAATGCGGCTCTTGTGAGCGGGTACTTTATCATGCACGCTTCCGATGTACCGGAGTCCTTTTTTTCGGGCAGAGAATGTTGTAGTAGTTCTTTTTTCAGAACAACGTTTTATAGAAGTTTCCTGTGACTGTTTTGCCTTTTGGCATCGGAATTCCAATGACAAGACTCTTGTCATCGAAGACAATTAAACACAAAACTTTGTTCACCGTGCGTAATTGCTTGACAATATTTGGGCGTTGCGTATCTTGGGTGACCCAAATTTTGTTGGAACTCTTCCGGTTTGCTTCAAATTCATACACACAGGTATCATCACCAGTCACTAAATTGTTTAAAGTATTTTTTATACATGGGTACATGGGTACATGGTGCATGGGTGCATTAAGATAAACAAGTCTGTCATGGCTATGTCTGTCATAAATTACTTTGACGTTCAATTGAGTTGACACACCCAACCTTAATCTCCTGATCTCACTGTATCAGACTTCCATCTATTCTATGGACATTAGAAAACGATATTCCCTGTACCCATTTCCACACAGACAATGTCGTCATACATGTAGTTGATGACTTTCTGGACAGTCAAATAACGGGACTTCTTTTAAAAGCCGCACTAGGTCTCGTAAACATCTCTGGCCAAAGTATATAGACGCGGAAGGAGATTTTATTGAAAACAGTGTAATACTTTTCCAAAAATAGTAATCCTTAAATATGAGGCTCAACACTCTCCTTTACTTTTGTGTACTGGAAATTTGCACGTGGGGTGATTTACACTAAATACGCCATGAAGAGTTTTCGATGCAAATTAACCCCCACGTACCAGTCCCACAATTGTGCTAAGAATCATCGTTAAATACAGAATGGCTCACAAGAAGTTGTGACTTCGCGGAAACTACCCCACGTGAATGGTTTGCATTAGCAAGTTGTGTAATTAAAAACACGCATGGATATCCACTCTTATAGTATTCAAATAAATGTAATGGTTTTGTTAAACTATGACGCGAGATTTGAGACAGTTATTTTACACTATTGTGACCATGTGTATTTGAACTAAAATTAAACTCATTTAGGGTTATTATGCTCTTTAGAGTTCTCTTTATAGGACCATCGTCATTTTAGTGTCAATGTGCACGTCTAGGCATTATGGCAAATGTCTACCCTTCATTTCAAATGTTAAGTAGAAACAAGACATTTTACCGATAAATATATTTCTTATATAATCTCTTTGTTACCAGTTATTTCAACATTAGCGTATACTGTTATAAATTGATTTATCATTGTTATAGACCATAATGCGATGCTACACACAACGTTGCCGATTAGGCAAAGAGTATGCCTTTGAAATGATTAGATATCAATATTCGATGTGTTTCATTATCATGATATGATATGAGTGAAACCCCGTCTATATATCACCTCGTTTAGGACAGCACCTCGTATATGAGACCACACTGTTTCAGTTTCTTGATTAATATTTTATAAGTACAGAACCTCGCCTAATGTAAACCTCACTAATCTGACCAATTTGGAGTTGGTCAGTTGGTAATCTTAATAACGAGGTTCCGTTGTACTTCAACCTTTGCTTGCACCATTTGATTTTATAAGTCACTGTGGTGGACAGGCCCAGGTGAAACGTCCCATGGACCAAACAATCTAGGGATGGATGCACTTTGAATCGAACAAGCCCGGGAACCACACACACATGATTTGAAGCGAGTGAGAAAGTTTAACAGATTCTGATAGAATATTATAAATATATACCAAAGTTAAAATGCTGAAGACGATCGTTTCTGTCAAATTAGACTTTATCAGCTGGTCTCCAATTTTGAATATATTTTCTAAAGGTAAAATTGTATAAAACAAGGCCAAATAATAAATCTAAATGCATAGCCTAATCCGTCTAAGAGTAACCACTGTAAAAAAAGAATAATTGAAAACTGCATCGGTTTTAAATAATTTAGAATTTAAATGATGTCATCAGTGCCAAATATGACTTTGGTATAAGATTATCAGCTGTACCGAAACACCAGGTGCTAGGTTTATCTATACCCTGGACGAAAATAAATCCAAACGATAATAATAATATAATATACATTTACTGCTAATCACACGTATTTCCATTGCACTTATTGGAAGTTAATTAACAACTGTCAGAGTGATGGAGGATTCAAACAAACGGATACAACGGGTAACTTTTATTGTAATTATGCGCACGCATTTGTTCTTTTTACCACCGGCGATCTCTCTCTCTCTCTCTCTCTCTCTCTCTCTCTCTCTCTCTCTCTCTCTCTCTCTCTCTCTCTCTCTCTCTCTCTCTCTCTCTCTCTCTCTCTCTCTCTCTCTCTCTCTCTCTCTCTCTCTCTCTCTCTCTCTCTCTCTCTCTCTGTTCTAAAACTGTTTGGGGTGCAGCCATTTTGCTACAACGTACTAATAAATCAATAAAAATAGACAAACGGCTAAATAATGGAAGCATAAAATACAAAATAATAAACAGACAATAACGATAGTTTTTTTTACATACCACTGGGTATTGTCGTCCATTTAGTGTAAACGATTCCCGGCACTTCATCTTCATCCAGAATACAGTGGAAGCGTTCATCACCGGCACTGGAGTAAATATCTAATACGTCCCAGTATCTGCATGATGTAAGCACCGAGATAAAGTGTTCGCAACAGACAATTGAAGCGACGGAAAGGATCAAAGTACCTCTCAAGTACTCCTGAAACGAAATCATATGCGTATGCTTAGCTTGGTCTATTGTTCATATTCGTTGTTATAAACACTGGTATACATTGTTCTTACCCTGTGTATTGTAAACACGGGTTTGTAATAGATATCACAGTTGTACTCAATCAGGACTCAACACGATTTCCGTAACACAATCTTCATTAAAATAGACTCTTCGATAAATAATAACAATGTAAAAAATGAGAAAGCGGCTGAGAAAAAAAGGTGCATATGACATATCCAAGCGAAAAAAAAAAAACAAAAAAAAAAAACAAGGAAGTATATCCGACACATTGCATTCAATTTTGCAGAATTGTTGTGGGGCATACAAGAAGAATTGCACTCGCCTGCACTCTTTCTCATATTGTTTATTTTTTAATTAACATGATTGCTTAAGTTTCTAAAAACATAAAAATAACACATACCCCAAACATGTGCTAAGCATCCTTACCTCAGCATAAAGTCATGAAAGAGACGTCCTATAAGTACAGTGGGTATAATAACTGTAGTAAAATATATAGTATTACCAAAACTTACTCATTTGTTTAGTAGTTTACCAAATCCAAATACGTATATTGAACATATAGGGAAACTGTTTCATAAATTAAAGTCATTTCAAGTTTTTTTTTCTGTAAAGAGTCCGTAGTTAGATAGGTTTTGAGATCTTAAAACGAAAAAAAAATCTCGGGAAAAAATGGCCAAAAATGAGTACTTAATGATGAACATTTATTTCCATCACTGTGGGAGCTAGCATTTCCTTGGTTATATACAGTATGTGCCAAAAATATAGTTTTTATCAGTTTACTTTTTTTTCTTTTTTGCTAGAATATAACGAAACACTTAAATGTGTATAGAATGTTCTCATAAGAATGTTTTAAGATTTCATAGAATGGCCTGATTTGGAAAAGTAAAAATGATTACTGAATCATTCGTGTACACTCTTCTGTGTGGAATATTACCAAGCAATTTCAAGTATCGTTTAAATTTTTATGCTTCCTGTTTAACCTATATAATTTTCAAATCAATGCTTAGATTTCACATTCATATGGGAGCAATTTCTAAAGGGTGTACAGATAAGATAAAACCCAAATATTGGGGAGGGTGTGATACATATATATATATATATATATATATATATAATTATATATATATATATATATATATATATATTATATAATATATATATATATATATATATATATAAAATATATATATATATATATATATGTCTATGTGTCTCTATCTATGTCTGTCTCTGTCTCTCTCTGTCTGTCTCTCTCTCTGTCTCTCTATGTCTGTCTCTCTGTCTCTCTGTCTCTCTCTCTCTCTCTCTGTCTGTCTGTCTGTCTGTCTGTCTGTCTGTCTGTCTGTCTGTCTGTCTGTCTGTCTCTCTCTCTCTCTCTCTCTCTCTCTCTCTCTCTCCTCTCTCTCTCCTCTCTCTCTCTCTCTCTCTCTCTCTCTCTCTCTCTCTCTCTCTCTCTCTCTCTCTCTCTCTCTCTTTCTCTCTCTCTCTCTCTCTTGCCTGACAGACATAAGCTATCCTCGTACTCCCTAGCCGGGTGCAGTTGTAGGGGTTGATGTTAAAATTATTTTATCATTTTATTTTTGTTTGATGTTCTTATTAGATTGACTGACGGTAAATGTGGCATTAGCTGTGGATTGATAAACAATGACAAAAAAAGAGATATACACAGGCATAACAATTCTTGAATTCCTATATAGTTTGTCAAAATTGCTTGAGAAATCCCGGTTTTGCACCTTTTTTACTTGCAATTCATTAATTCAACCTTATTATTTGTATATAGACAAGATACCAAGGTATAAATCACGAGGATGTCTAGGGTATAGGTACAAATCTGGTAAAAAAGGACAGACACGGATTTCTTGAAATCAAGAGGTGGGATCAGGTGCGATGGGGGAGTAAGCATCCCCTGTCGACCGGTCATCCCCGCCGAGAATCCACAAACAAATTAAAATAAAATACATGAGGAACTCCTCCTCCTCATTATTTTATCGAACAGGTAACAGAACATTCCACTTAGTGAGTAGTTGCAAATAAGACCATTTTACCGACCGTAACATTTGCAGAACATTGACATCAAATGCGGTTTTCGATATCCCTGTGTCAAGAAGTTGTCATTTACTACTTTACCTCTATATATGAAATGTTCCCATGTTGAACACGCACTGGCATACCGGATCATTTGTGAGATATAACACCATATGTGGGTTATTGTGGAATATTACTACTTAAATGTGGAAAATTTGGAAACCATTTGACCTGACTTTGTTTTCACAAAATATGTAGAAATATAAGATATGGTATGCCTGTGTATAGCTTTTATTTGCTATTGTACATCAAGTACAAGAAGTAAATGCAGAACAAAAAATAATGTTTTAATAAATACAGATAATGCCCGTTTACTTTTTTATTCACTTGATAAGATACATAGCAGGATCCAGCAAATGTTCTACCAAACCTTTATCTTTACTCCTTACCAAGATATTGACAGCTGTTAAGGAGAAACTTCCAAAATACCGTAAAGTTGCTTATTCCAGAAGCGGTGTAAATCAGATGTGGATACTTAAAAATTCTAAACAGCTTTTAGAAAATTTGAAGGCACACAATTTTTCTCGAATTCACAGTATCAAAACTTATGATTTCTCAACTCTTTACACTACTATTCCACATACAAAATTAAAAGAAATACTTTTTTAGCATCATAGACAACTGCTTTTTCACTAAAGGTGGTACCCCCGAAAATTTAAATATCTATGATTGGCTATCAGGATTACTTATTTCGTCAAACACCACACTGATTCTACACATAAAGTATACTGAAGTTGATATAAAAAAACATGCTGGAATTTCTAATAGACAATATATTTGAAATGTTCGGAGACGTGGTCTTTCAACAAACTATCGGCATTCCTATGGGAACCAATTGTGCTCCTTTATTGGCCGACCTGTTCCTTTATTCATACGAAGCAGACTTCATTCAGAAACTGCTGAATCAAAAGAAGAAAAAGTTAGCGGTGTCCTTAAATTTGACATTTAGATATATCGACGACGTTTTGTCAATTAATAATGACAATTTTCATACATATGTCAATGCGATATATCCCAGCGATCTAGAAATTAAAGATACAACAGAATCAAGTACACACGCTTCATACTTAGACATTTTACTTAATATAAACACAGACGGGAAATTAGCAACTAAGCTATACGATAAACGCGACGATTTCGGCTTTCCCATCGTAAATTTTCCACATGTAAGTAGTAATATACCTCAGTAACCTGCATATGGAGTTTATATTTCACAAATGATCCGATATGCAAGGACGTGCACAACATATGAAGATTTCATATACAGAGGTAAACTACCTCACTGACAAATTTATTGACACAGGGATATCGAAAACCGCGTTTAATGTCACGTTCCGCAAATTTTTATGGTCGGTATAATAGCCTTGTTTGGCGACTACTCTGTTTCACTAAGTGAAATGTTGAGTTGCCTTTTCGTTTGGCGGTTGTTGAGAGACGTCCTGTACCAATTGTGACGAGGGATACACTCCTCACGTGTTTCATTGGACTTGACTGTGGACTCACGCGGGTGTGACCGGTCGACAGGGGATGCTTACTCCCCCATGGCACCTGATCCCACCTCTTGGTTTCCAGAGGTCCATGTTTGTCCATTTCTACCGGATTTGTATCTATGTCCTGGACATTCTATTGATTTATACTTTGGTATCTGAGATTTTTATATTGATGACATTCATTTCGTTTGCAAATGCGTATTAAATGTGCAGTATAACGAATATGTCAATGCTTTTTGTTGCTCTGAAATATTGATTGCTTTATGAGTGTTACATAACTCTTCAAATCCTTTGACTAGATTTTATGTTTTTCTATGAGTGGGATGACTGGAGTGTAATATTGATGTGCACATTTAAATGTTTAATGTTCTTTAGATGTGCATGTATTAATTAAACTCCCCGTGTATCTAAATCATATTTTGATCATGTACTTGATTTTAAGTGTTCAACATACTTTTTATTTTGAATTTCATTCTATACCGTATGTCTGTTGACACACACACACACACACACACACACACACACACACACACACACACACACACACACACACAAAACACACACACGCACACACGCACACACACACATCAAATACACACATATCATTTGTCTATACAACTATCACACACACTGTATACTGCTTGAACTGCGACATACACTCATAAAGGAAAGGCTCTCTGCCTCCTGCTTTAAAAAAAGTAGTGGACATTTATAGGACCTACAGTAGCGGATATATCTGTAGATTGTATTGATTAGAACTATATAGTTAGTATAATTTTGATTTTATATTTACTTCTCTTTTTATCTCAAAATGTCTGTTTATACATCCAGGTGATATGGATTTAACTAACGACTCTAACAGTTGGGCTCCAATTTTGAATATATTTTCCAGAGGGGAATTGGTATAATACGAGACCAAATAATACATCTAAATACATGACCAAATCCGTCTAAGAGTAACCACTGTTAAAAAAAAAAGAATTGAAAACTGCATATAGTGTTTTAAATAAATTAGAATTTAAATGGTGTTATCAGTGTCAAATATTACTTTCGTATAAGATTATCAGCTGTACCGAAACACCAGGTGCTAAGTGTATGTATACCCTGGACGGAAATAAATTCAAACGATTAAAATAATATAATCTACATTTACTGCGAATCACACGTATTTCCATGTCACTTAATGGAAGTTAATTAGCAACTACCGAATGATGGAGGATTCAAATGAACAGATACAACGGGCAACGTTTTTTGTAATTAAACGTAGCCATTTGTTCTTTTAACCACCGGGTGATATATCTCTCTATCTCTCTCTTTCTCTC
>BROG01001823.1:0-26296 GCA_030159075.1 Atrina japonica | reverse complement strand
ACACACACACACACACATACACACGTACACACTTTTCCATTTTTATTATTAACAAAAGCTTTGTTTTGACCGTGTTCTTGTTCTAGATATTCACAAGTCAGATAAAAAACTTTTAAACGATACCTAAACTTCTCAAAGGTTATATATGGAGAGGTACATAGTATGATTCAGACCATGTTCTACCAATCCGTCATCATTACTCCTTACCAAGATACTGACGGCGTTAAGGAAAAAATTCAGCAATACTGTACAGTTGGTTATTCCAGAAGCTATGTAAATCAGATATGGATAATTAAATATTCTAAAAAACATTTAGAAAATATGAAGAAAAACCCTTTGGTTTTTCATGATTCAGAGTATCAAAACATAGGACTTCTCTAATTTTTACACGACAATTCAACATACAAATGAAAAGAGAGACTTTTTAGTATCAAAGTCAACTGTTTCGTTTTACTAAAGGTGCTACCCAAAAATTTAAATATCTAGTGATTGGTTATCATGATACTTTTTTGTCCAACACCACTCTGGTTCTTCACATGAATGTATGAAAGTTGATTTAAAAAAGCTGGAATTTCTGATAGAAAATATATTTTTGTAATGTTCGAAGAAGTGGTATTTCAAAAATATGAGAACCATTTTTTTTTTTTTTTTTTTTTTTTTTTTTTTTTGTCTGGTATGTTCTTTTATTCATACGAGGAACACTTCATTCAGAAACTGCTTAATCAAAAGAAGAAAACGTTAGCAGTGTCCTCTAATTTCACGTTTAAATATATCGACGACGTATTGTCAATTAATAATTTCAATGTTCATAAATAAATGAATGTGATATATTCCATCCAACTCGAAATTAAACATACAACAGAATCAGAAACACACGCTTCGCACTTAGACATTTTATTTATTTTAGACGCAGACTGAAATTTAACTACTAAGCTATACGACAACCGCGACGGTTTCAAAAACGATTCGATATGTATTCCAGGGCGAGTTTAAAATATGAACATTCATATGCAGAATAAACTACTCACTGACAAATTATTGACACAGCGATATCGAAAATCACATTTGATACCAACGTTTTGCAAATTTTACGATCGGTATGATAGTCTTGCTTGCGATTACTCTATTTCACTTAGTGAAATGTTGAGTTGTTGGATGTTGGATGGCGATTGTTGACACGCCTGTACCAATTGTGACTAGGATTCGTTCCTCACGTATTTCATTTTAATTTGACTGTGAACTCAAGGCGGATGTGACCGGTCGAAATGTTGCTTACTTCTCTATTGCACCTGATCTCACCTCGTGTATGTCCATTTTTACCTAAAGTGTACCTATATTCTGGACACCCTATAGATTTATCCGTTGTATATGAATCTTTTTCTTTTTTATATTTAATTTAAAGTAAGTTATCGTCTGCTCAATTGACTATAATGAATATAACAATTAGGTTATATACCAAACAACAACTAGAATAATAACGGTAGATTTCTTAAAATGATCACACAAAAGGATTGCACAATGGTTCACAATAATAAAACTTAAGAGTTGATCTTATATATTTTAGAGACATTAGAAGAAGTTTACATAGCTCCACCGACCACACATATTTTAAAGATATTTTTTTATGGATCAATGGACTGAAACATCAACATGATGAAAATCATACCTCAAAGTATTATTACGTTTATATGCCATTTTTATACACTCAAACCAATTATCTTTCCTCTAACTGCCATTTATCCATTCAGCATGTTGACATTATGTCATATACGTGTATGGCGACATTTACAACGAAAGCCTGCTATCACAGTACATGTACGTGTTTACCAATCTTTGGGTGATTAAATTCATATCAGTTAATTGTTTAAGATTTTAACCAATATAAAATATGCTGTCCTGAATGCTCATCACTTATTATTGATTGTCATATTTATGTATGAATGCATTAATATTCTAAGTGCAAAACATATATAAATTGTTGTTGTAACATTACGATACGTACATGTAACTCCGGAATACGAAGGAAAGATATCCTTAGGGCATCTCCCAATAGCCCCGTCGCAAGGAATAGTGTCAATTTCTTTGGCGAATCTATTATAAATTGGACAGGTTCCTGAGAACACAAAATATCGATTAAAATGGTGTAAATGTTTTTTTGTATATGTTGTGAAATATATATGCCTGTTTTGTTTCTGTATAAGTGATTCTTGATAAACAATATCATCTTAATTAATAACTGTTTTACTAAAATCTCATTACAGACAATTTTGATAACACCGTGTGAGTTCATACATTTAGTATATGAGATAAATATAATGTCTTTGAAATGATTCCTGATTGTCGTTTGTATGTCACAGAAATATCTATATCAAATTTTAACAAACAGAGAGAGAGAGAGAGAGAGAGAGAGAGAGAGAGAGAGAGAGAGAGAGAGAGAGAGAGAGAGAGGATGAGAGGAGAGAGAGAGAGAGAGAGAGAGTGAGAGAGAGAGAGGAGAGAGAGAGAGAGAGACTAGAGAGGAGAGAGTGGAGAGGAGAGAGAGAGAGAGAGAGAGAGAGAGAGAAGGGCAATCGTCCACATAAACTCCAATAATCTACTAGCGAACATCATCATCAACATCATCATCATCATCATCATCATCATCATCATCATCATCATCATCATCATCATCAATATCATCATAAAAACAACGATGGTTTAACCCATACCGTTCGATATTATCTTCCATTCAGTATAAACAATTCCAGGCTGAAAATCTTGATCTAGGATACAATGCATTTTTTTCGTCTCCCCATTTCCATATACATTAAGATAGCTCCAGTATTTGCAACTCCGTTGAACCGGCAGAAAGTCACAGAATGCACTTCTGATTGACAACAGAATGACAACTGTTTGGAGATACATCTGAAAAATATGTATACATCGATTTTAAAAGGGCAGTAGCTGCAGATATAAACACAAAATATCCCCCTTCTTACTTCTTAGGTTGATATAAAATAACGAATAACGAGAGAGAGAGAGAGAGAGAGAGAGAGAGAGAGAGAGAGAGAGAGAGAGAGAGAGAGAGAGAGAGAGAGAGAGAGAGAGAGATGAGAGAGAGAGGAGGAGAGAGATGAGAGAGAGAAGAGAGAGATGAGAGAGAGAGAGATGAGAGATGAGAGAGAGAGAGAGAGAGAGAGAGAGAGAGAGAGAGAGAGAGAGATCTTAATTTACTATATTTAGTGATGCTTGCTTGCAAACCCCAGGTTTGGCACCCTGGATCGCAAATTATTTTTTACAAAATATATAGGAATATAAGATTATTATACCTGTAGATAACTATTATTAGTAATTGTACATTAAGTCATAAGAGTAGGAAAAGTCCAAATAAATTGTTTTAGAAAAACAGCTTTTCCAATTTAATTCATATCAGTTTAAATCAATTTTAAAATAATATGTTTCGATAGATGAAGGTGAAATATGTGTTTGCTAGTATTCGCAGTAGATGAATCCATGATCGTCTAAATGACAACAACAACACCAATAATAATAATAATAATAATAATAATAATAATAATAATAATAATAATAATAATAATAATAATAATAATAACTGTAATAATGGTGATAATACCTCATTAGCCTAATCATTACGTATCTTTTATCAATCGAACAACGCACAGAGCAATATAGCAATAGTATGTTGCCTTTTGCTAGATTTTACTTATTGTGTTATATATCTCTGTCTGTCCACAACTTACACATTAATTTTTTCAAGAGAAATAAATCATGGCGCACTGGATAAAATTGATTTAAATTATGCTAACCAAATAAATATCGGACAAAAACTGAATACACAGTGAACAACATTAGAATCGATTGTAAACAACAAACGTGTTTAGCAACTCTGTTATTAACTCAGTTATTTTTCCATGCACAGATATGTTTGAAATAAGATGAATGAAATCATACTGCGCAGCTATACTTTTTATTACTTCGCTATTATCCATTTGCTCCAAATAATATAGTCACTAAATTGTTAAATGCCATACAATGATCAATATCAGTGTCATGGGCACCGATACCCGTGACTTGGTGTATTTGTGTCTTGACAAATCTTTATTATGTAAAACACCAATACTGGTTGAATAGTACCTGCATTTTAAATTAAGGTTACTCAGAATTATTGCATAATACGATTAACTGGAAATCCATTATAACGTTGAACAAACTAGGTCTAAAAGTAAATGGAAAAATGCATGGGAAATACATAATCTATTCATATCTATTCCTTCCAATGCCATTGCTATTAAATTTTATATAGGCCGAATTTTATGTTTGACCGATAAATCCGTTGAATTTATCGGTAGTTAAAAAGTACGAAAACTTTCGTGGAAATTCACAAGACCTATACCTTTGACAATTTCATATTTTAGAATTTGTTACAAAACTTACAAAGGTTTTTAACTCATTATTCGAATCAATGTAATTAAATAATTGGATCGCTTTATATTATATTGTATTATTCTTTGTACAAATTAATAATAATAATAATAATAATAATAATAATAATAATAATAATAATAATAATAATAATAATAATAATAATAATAATAATAATAATAATAACAATAGAAATAACAATGATGATAATACCCCATCAGCCTAATCATTAAATATATTTTATCCTTCAAACAACGCATACAGCAATATAGCAAAATATATTCATTGACTACCGGTCCTGTCTTTTTCTATATCACAGTCTTGGTTAAAATACATTAATACCTTGTTAACACATTTTTGAATTTGAATTATTTATAGTTATGAAAATAGATGAAAAACAGCTTAAAGTTTCTAGTTTCATTGATCTTTCAATTTTGGCAAAATGCATGAAGCTTCAATATCATTTTCAACAATTGCAACGTAATTTTAGTCTTGCAATAACTAAAAAATCAAACATACACAGAAATGCATAGGTCCTTTAATTGTGATCATGTAAAATGGCGGTGTACCGCACATCCGATGATTCTTAAAATATAAATAATTCAGTATCACTAAACTGCATTACATTATGATTTTTTCAACAATTTGATTATTCCTGTTATTCCGAGCTACAAAATAAGCATACATTTTTCTTCTGAAGTGTTAAAATAAAGATATATAAAACACTTACGGTATTGTGTAATATCAATACAGGACACTACTTTTAAAACTTCTTAAAATCAACATTACGGGGTTTATATAATGCGTTCTGAAATATCTACACAGAACGAAATTCAATGCGATACAAAAATGCCATGCATGGGTAATCAAGAAGAAATACTCAAGTATATGTACAAATTCCATTGCACGAACGCACGGTGGTGAGTCTACAATCAAACACATATAAAATACATGAGGTGCAGTCGTCTCTACAACCTCTATGGAACAGGCTAGTCAACATTCCTTGGGGTAATTGCAAAAAAGACGTTGACATCAAACGCGGTTTTCGATATCCCTGTGTCAATTATTTGTCAATGAGTAGTTTACCTCTGAATCTCAAATGTCCATATGTTGAACACACCCTAGCATATCGGAACATTTATGAAATATTAACTTTATATGCAGGTAATTGCGGGATATTACTACTTAAGTGTGGTAAATGTACGATGGGAAAGCCATATTCGTCGCGTTTGTCGTATGGATTTGTTTCCATTTTTGCCCGATTTGTATCTGTGTCCCTGACATCCTAATTTATACGTCGGTGTCAGATATGTTTTATATTGTTAATTTCCCGCCTATGTCTATAGTAAGTCAAATGTCTAAGTATTAATCGTGCTGTTCTGATTCTGTTGTATCTTTAATTTTTAGTTTGTTTGGATATATTGCATTGACATATATATGACAATTGTCAATATCAGTTTAGAAATAGTCTTCGATATTTTTAACGGCCAAATTAAGGGATATCGCAAGCGTTTTCTTCTTTTGATTCAGCAGACAATATAATATATTTCCAAATTGAATGCTAGTTTTTAAAGTTAATCAATTTCGTATAGCAATTTCACTCATTTGCCAAATTAAGTTATTAGCAAAGATATACTACACACTGGTAGTCAAAATGAAAGATCTTTGGTAGAGAAAAAAACCACATCGAACCAACATGCAAAATGTCCGATACATCAAGAAGTATTAGACCTTTGAAGATGTTTACTCTCGTCAGTTTATTAATGCCAGTCCTTTATCCTGTACGGACAGTTTGACTGGTTTTCATAAATGAAACAAACATTTTTTACAACAAATTCACAACTTGTTTAGACTTATCCTATTTACCTGTGTAATACTTCTGGGAAGGGAACAACAGATTTAATTTCGGTACGGTAAATGGAATCAGTCTCAGCGTTGATTATACACAATTATGTTTCTTCGATAACACATTTGCATGATAAATTGATTCCATGCCTGTATGTACATCCACCATAGATAAATTTGAAACTACTTTAACACCTGTTGACAGACATCGGCCCCTTCTAATTCTAAACCTATTGTTTTAGATTTTCATAAACACTAATGTAAAAAAATAATACCTCAGTGAGGAAATCAGAAAAACTACTGTCTATAGCCGCCTTGTTTTTAGATCGCGTACCTGTTTGGTCACATATCCAACTACAGCAACTTATTTTTTATTGTCATTTCGGATTTAATAATTTGGACTCCATACGTGTAATGTAAAGTCTGAGTCGAAATTTAATATGTACAACGATTGTCAAAAAGCTTAAACTGCTGACTGGAATATATATATATATATATATATATATATATATATATATATATATAATATATATATATTATATATATATATATATATATATATATTATATATATCTATATTATATATATATATATATATATATTATATATATATATAATATATATATATATATATATATATATACAGAGAGAGAGATATTATTTTATTTGTAAATACATCTATTTGATTATAAAAACGTGTTTATATGTGCACGGATTACTCTTCCCAATACGTATTAAATGAATGTAGCTACAGAGCGTAGATCAATGCAGAACTAAGCAGGGCGTTTTACATTGCATTATACATTATATGTTAATATTCCATTGACGTTTTTTGTATTTTATAAACACTAAAACATATATGTATCTTATATTTTCAGTTTCATTCTCTGAGTTTGATCAGCATAGGTTTGTAATAGATATAAAATCTTAAGATTCTACTTACGATTACGTAACCAGACTGAAGTTTACTTTTCAAGCGTTTATATCCGGGTATGTTTTTTAATAGCATCACCTAATCTGTGAGGAAACTAAGATACACTTATCAATGTATAAAGCAATGACTTTTCTAAAAAGTAACTTTATCTGTACACGTACAACCGTTGCCATTGTTAACAAGTGAAGCATTTTAGGGCACAACCAAGGTTTAAACAGAAACACAAAATTGTAAATATAACATGATAATGCAATAAAGCAATTTGAAAAGATAAGATAAATGTGATATATAAATGTGTCTACAAATCATATTTCTATTTGTTTTAAACAATATGATAGCAGACTCTAAACTGTATGTTTATTCTTCATTTGTAAATGTCTATAATTTATTACCCATGTTTTCGTCTTTGTTAACTGTGTGCATTGCTAAGTACTCATATGTCTTCACAGTCTCTTGAGAACGTGAGGGGTTTCCGTGCTAGCAGAGGACGCTGATTTATCCCGGATTCCTACTGGGCACTTGATCCCATCCCGGTGTGGGTTCGGAATTGTTCCTTATAGTGAGACTATCTGTAATTTATCGCATTCATTTGGGATTATAGTTTCGATGATCTATTGGTTCTTCTTTATATTTACATAGTAATGATTTAAATATAGGCTTATAAGAGTTGTTTCCCATTACAAATGTTGCCGAACATTTAACATTGAAATACAAAAGTATATCGTAAAAAGGCGGAAATGCTAAACTTGTCAATGTAAAATGGTTAACATCATTTGGGTTGATTCTGCCACTCTATAATCTACGATTACTACTGATGTCTTTATGTACATCTATCGGAAATTAATGTTGTATTTACTTTGCAATTAGTTAAATACCTTTTGACATATATCAACCATTTCTAATTCTAAAGCTATTGTTTAAGATTTTCCTAAATGCTAATGTAAATGGTCCAATTCCTACGTTAGGAAATTAGAACACTTCTGATCATATCCAACTCGTCACTGTGTCGTGACCAAGTACATTTTGGGTTTCATATCCAACTACAGTAACTTATCATTAATTGTCATTTCGGATTCGATATTTTGGACTCAATATTTGTAAATTACTATCATTAAAAACAGTGTTTATCCTGGAGATATATTTTTGGATAACCACAGTGAATACGGCCAGTCTTTTACTACTTACGGCACACACCGTCACACACTGACTCGTCTCTTCTCGCCAATATTACTTCACCCCGTACGCTACAACGCAACAGCGGAGACAGATCCAGCGATTACATCTACGTCGCAACATCGTCACAATAGACAATGTCACATCCTGACACATAACCCGTTGTGATGTTATTATTGTTTTGATCCACCACGTTTCTATCGTTCTATGTATACGTGCAATGTAAAGTCTGAGTGGGATTTTAATACGTACAACGATTGACATAAATCGTAGACTGTTGACTGGAATATATATACAGTGAACCCTCTTTAAAACGACCATGTTTGTTCCCATATAGGACTGATGTTATATCGAATTTGTCACTGTAACGAAATTGATGTGGTGGGGATTTTGTAGTTTATTCCCTTGAGTATCATTTATGTATATAATTACATGTAAATAAATAAAAAAAAAAGTCATAACTGTTCTTATAATGTTATTTTATACAATTTTCACCTATTTAAATGTCATATTTATGCAAGATAATCTTGTAAACATCTATGCACAATTATTTTTCGGTCGCATATAGTAAATGGTTGATGTCGTAAAATGCACGGATCATGTACAAAAAGCCCGAATTTACCTGATTCCGAGTTAGATTCTTTATTGCTTAAATAGAGAGCGCAGAGATTGCTGATACAATCTAATTAAAAATTCCTTTCATAAATAAAATCTTACTAAAATGTCTACGGCTATCGCCAAAACATTGAAGTAATTTCAATACACGCCATTGTAGGAAAAACACCAGCTTTGTTTACAACATGGGCGTAGACATTTTTGACACCCAAAGTTGTGCGGAGGGTAAAATTAGCCCAGTGATCTGATTTGACATTAAATGAAAAAAATAGTTTTGCCATTAATAAGTGAAATAAAGGTAATAAAAACGATACATGAATATTGGTAGTACTTTGGAAATTATAGGGTTGACGGTTGAAAATAGGAAAGGGTGGGTCATATGAGAATAGATATTTTCCTTTGGTGCGGAATACTACGAGTTGTAAAAAAGTGAAAATTTGAAGTAAAAATGCAACGGCAACCTATACATTTGATTGCAAATTTTGTTATCAAAAATATTGATCTTTCACCACAGGGTACTTATTTGACCCAGGTATAATAAACATGGGAGTGACAGTGACCTGAAGTTTTGTAAATTAGTATTGGGGCCTATGGGGAAATATTTGGTGGTGTCTGTCCTGTAACCACATCGACAAGGACGCGTAGCTTAACGGACGTAGTCAACTAGGTGTACTAATTTTTAATTATTTATTATCTTTTTTCTCAAGTTGTACCCAACTTGCATTTTAATGTCGGTTCAATACTAACGAAACCTGTTTTATAAACATCAATCCTACTGCAGTACAGATAAGGGTAATCGTTGACGCCTTTCAATGCTGATGAGATAACAATTGACGGTGTAATTGTTTCATTGACACAATAATTTTACCTGTGATCTAAACCATTAAGACAATCAAGACTGACAACAATAGCCGATTCAGAGGGTAGCTTCAAGTCGTTGTAAAGATTTTATTTACATTGAGTTGTGTTCATTTGTTCCACGAATCTAATATCGGAGTGGGATACGGAATATTCCGTTGTAATGAGCATTTTTATGTACATGTACATTCGTTCCCAAGCGATTCTTCCCGGGTATAAATAAATATACAGACAGAGACAGACAGACACAGACAGACAGACAGACAGACAGAGACAGAGAGATAGAGGAAACGTGAGTATTTTAGATGTAATCTATTTGACAAAGTTTCACGTCTCCATGTTTAGACCATCGTCTGGCATATTCTTCGACATAATTCATAATCGTACTGGAATTCTGTCGCCGATTAAAGGAACGGTTTTCACGGTATTTTAGACCTCGTAAGATAAGATATTTGAGGTTTTCATTTTCAAATGGGGATGCTTACTCCTCCATGGCACCTGACCCCACGTCTTGGTTTCCAGAGGTCCGTGTTTGTCCATTTTTACCGGATTTGTATCTATCTCCTGGACATTCTATTAATTTATGCTTTGGTATCTGAGGTTTTTATATTTGAACAATACAAACGTCGCTGTATATATATATATATATATATATATATATATGTATATATATATATATATATATATATATATATATATATATATATATATATATATATATATATATATATATATCTTTATATTCATGTCTCTAGTTTAACGCATATCATGTTATTATACAGTGGAACCTCGCTATTAAGACCACCTAACTGACTGACTCTAAGTGGTCTGATTACTGAGTTGTTACTGTATATCGTCGGCATCATTAACAAATTAGGTAAATGCACATTTGCATTGACCAAAAATGTTGTTTCGACTCGTCAAGTTATCTGGACCGGAAAATGCAATGCGCATCTTTAAAGAAAACATTGTGATGTAGTATCCAATAATGTCCATAACATTATCGAGGACAATGTTAATGACACAATGATATACGATGAAACCGTACTTAAATACCACCTCGCTTAGGAGACAACCTGACTTTTAAGACCATAATTTTCAGTATTGATTATGTCAATTTTATGTGATATTTCATTTCAGATAATCATTTCATACCTAAATCAGGCAAAATTGGTCTTTTTCGTCCTTTCAAAACATTCGCTTCTGAAATTGTCCACGTGCCCGATTACATCGGGTGATCTCGACCCATTTTTAACACGTCCCATCGTATTCTCGGATTTATCATTCTTGACACATGTGATCATGAACTGCCTAGCTCCACTGGACATGGCGGCACGATATTAAAACACGAGGTACGCATATTTTTTCATAGTTTTATTGTTTTTATTTTGTAAATTTCAGCATTCAGTGTAACAATACAAATCTGAAAAGTTTAGTGACTTGATATATTTATTCATAAATTCATCCGGTTTTCTTCGGGTATCAAAATAGTGTTGGGAAGCATATATTTTACATAATACATGCACTTTCTAATAACAAAACGTTCTGTATTTTAAAAATAAATATAGACACATACAAATCAGCCGACTTTAACGTAGTCCGAGCCCGTAAAGGACCGAGATCCCTCTGAAAGAGTCATTGCATACGGAAATAAAATACAGGTACGGGAAAACTTAAATTCTACTAAAACACAAAACTAAGATCGCTCCACGTGTTTTATCATGTATTTGAGAACACATTTTATCATATTCTCGACTATAAGTCCAGGAGACAAAAATAATCATTGTGATAACTTATATTGCTTTAATGAATATATAATAAGTACAGAACCTCACTAATCAGACGGTCAGTCAGTTTTGTAGTCTTAATAGCGAGATCCCACTGTACTTATATGCCAACAGTGTTATAATATGATTAGTTATTTCGTTCTAATTTGGATATAAAACCAGACATATGTCTCATTCATTGGTTGGTACTTCTTTAATTTTACTTATCATTTACTTCAGTGACTGATAACATATTTTGGTATTTGATATCCATATCGTCTTGTGAATACTTATTAATAACCCTTATACACGGAATCAATTTCATTATATGTTTTTGCATTTGCAAATTTAAACTTCAAGCCCTTAAGCTTATATCCGTTGAACCTATTTGACATTTAATAATTGAATTCCCCGTTTATATATTGTTCATGTTGTCATGAAAAGCTTTTAAGGAAAACATCAATATATAATTATACCATCAATTTTACTGAAAGATACAGTCGGATAACTGGTCATGAAATACAACATTTTTCTAGTAACTATTTTATCATGTTTTTTCATATTTGTAATTTTTGGTAAGGAATGTGGCATACAAATTGGGTAAGTTTTCAGTTTTTCACATTAGTATCATAATTTTACAATTATTATCATTGCATTTTATTATTTTCATTTTTAATATTAAGTGTACAAATACGTGTTTACTTTAAGACATAGAATGTAACTCTATTGAATAATCTAGAATACTACAAAATTTCGGTATTTCAGGGTTAAAAAGATCTGCTGTAATGGGTACAGGAGCGTGGGTGGAGTATGCATTGGTAAGGTACTTTCTTTTCATTTTAAACAATTAATTGTCTATATCTCATATACTTTAAATACCCATTTAATTCAAAATAGAAACATACTTTTATAATTTTTTCCAGCGATGTTTATATCACATCATATTATTCGTTACTTAAATTAATGTGGATTTTTTTGCTTATGTAAAGTCCAAGTCACGCCCTAATGTTCGATGAACATCAAAAAATGTATAACATTTTAGAATGTGCGAAGGGGTTTTATGGTGAAGAATGCCAGCGTCCGTGTCCTAGTGGACAGTATGGTGTGGCTTGCAAGGAGAAATGCAACTGTACAACTGACCAGATATGTGATGCCAAAGACGGATGTATATATGAAATCACAGAGAGTAAGTGATTTTATCTAGCACAGTCATAACAACAATTATTTGTAATAATTATATAAAAAAACGTCTTAACAATGGATAAAGGAAATATCACTTTACAATGATATCACTAAAGTTGTGAATTACTTGGGTAACGGACAAATGGTAGGTAGTCAAACATGTATTGAATTATGGAATACATTTAAATATCCACACCGTTGCTTTTTCTGTAACCGTAAAATTATTTTTGTTTTAGAAAACATATTCACTTTAGTACTGCTACACCTAAGAATCGGGCAATATGGAAAAAAGTGATATATTATATGTCATTGAATCCTTTCATAATTCATATACATGTGCGTTTTATGTTCAAGTAAAGATATGTTCAATATCAACTTCATAGATGTAGTCGATGGACTAATATTGGGCCCACAAAGTTGAGTAGCCCAATGAATTTTTGCCTTTCATTATTATCAATTTATGGTATAAATACAAATTTTCAGACCGTTTATTTGCTGTGCTCGGACAGTTAATGAGAAAAAAATACAGAAAATATTGTTTTAATTTTTGTATAGAACCTACCTGGAGATAAATGGAATTTAATATCGGCACTTTTCTGACTTTATCAAAGGGAGAAATCTAGCAGGACAAAATAAAACAGATGTTTTGTTCATTATTGCATTATGCGCGCGTGTTAAATGTGTATTCACCTGCCTCACTCGATGTAATAAACATGTTATTAAAAAACCGTGTTGTCAAATATTCCATTTATTACATTTTCCAGTTATTTTTCGTTAGGCCCTATATTTACCCGTTGTTCTGTACATGCAGGCTAGACTACGACTTGTGAAATATAAACAAACCACGTTTTGACACAGGGATTCGGAAATCTTTTTAGAGCGTAATATGCTCAATAAAAACTGGAGCCTGGAGGAAAACATTACGCTTTAAAAAAAACGCCCCTGTGGTTTTGATTGAAATACATTACTTGATGTCTCAAAGATCGTGCCAAAGTTATCGAATGACCTTGACAGCAAACCCGCTTTTAAGTTAGCCCAATTCGATGTTCATGTTCTGTACTGTATCTCCAGTTTCAACGAATCCTTTTAAACACTTTCGAACTGTTGATTTAGATAGTAAATGCATTCAACATTTCTACAGCTTTTCGACCACTTAAACCCACTCCAGCAAAACATAACATCGCCTGCTTTTTAGTGGAGCAGAACAAGTCTGTGCAGAACCATTTTGTTTAGCTATGATACGGCGTTATAAATAGCTCCCACGAAATTCCCTTCCAGAAAGCTCATATCTACAGAACGTGTTCATTTTTTTTACCACGGCATCACCATTTATTTGCATTTGCTAGCAAATGCGATCTGTTTATAATCAAACAATGAATTGAAACTTGTCATTTCATTATAGATTAATTAATCGGATATTCATTAGTTAACTGTCATTGTATTTTGATTAGCTAAAAGAAAGATTTCACAATTTTCATTAACCCAATCAAAATCTATGAAAAAAAAAAGAGTGAAGCATAAAGTTCAAATTTAATGAAAAGATGTCATAAAGACAATTATTGACCCCGATGCTAGTTTGTTTACCGAAGTAACTTCCGGTATATTCGCCCGACCGTTAACGTGCATTATTTACTCAATACTATCTAATAATACATCTACTAATCTAAGTGATTTTTTAATACTTTTTAAGATTGAATTGATAAAGTCTGATGTGTATCATGATTAATTAGAATTTAAATGAAAAAAATATATATCTAAACTATTTAAATACAATTATCAGGTACACCCAAGAGTAGATCTACAGTTAGTTTGGTTGTATTCTGTTGTTTAACATCCCACTCAAGAATTTTGTCTCATCAGAAGACAATTTGGCCCTTGCTAGGTACTCGCAGCCATTGAGCAGTGATAGTCCTTGAATATTCCGAAACTACTGTGACATGGAACCTCGGTATTTACTCGGCCATCCTAAGGACAGGCAACCAACCTGAAAACTCGTGCAGCTGACTGAGCCTATATATCTATGGTAGTTTAATCTTAAAAGTACTTAATAAATGTTATAAAAGGGGGGGGGGGTATTTGATAATTAATTGAGTTTTGGAATTTGATATATTGAAAATAAAAATAAAAATATTTATTTTATTTAAATCATCATAGTATACCCCAGTCTACACTACAGTATCAACATTTCCAATCATAGAACTACATGTACTGAAAATTTTGGATCTAGAAGTATTGGATAAATGGCATTTGAGGATAACTGCCATGCGCATGTGTCACAAGAGACCCCCCAAGGCCAGATTAAGGGGGTGGGTCAAACTCACACTCTACTTTCACATGCCAAATTACCGTATTCAATATTGCAGAAAACATACATGAAAAACACTTAAAGGCAAACTACACAATCATTTGACTGCATCATATTCAGGTATGATGAAGTATAAAAATCGAAAAAGAGGTCATCGAGTTAATGTATGTCGGCCTCTAAAATAGACTTCTGATTCCTCTAGTGACCATCTCGATAATTGCCAGTATACTAAAGGCCTACAGGTATATGATATGTAAACTGGCATGTACTCACAAACGATACAGAGGGCATGTTTATTCAGCACTAGTCACATGATAATTTAATGAAGATGTTAAAAAATAATTTTGAGATAACTGGTCACTTTCACATTCAAATTAATCAACGAGGTCATGTTTTAATATCGATATTAGCGGGTTTTCCGACTTTTCTCGTCTCGTGTTATCAGGCATAGGCGTCGTGACCGGGGGGGGGGTGCAAGGGGAGGGGGGGCTTAGCCCCCCCTTTTTATGCAAAGATAGACATAAGTGTTGAAAATTGGGGCTTAGCCCTCAGATGTCTCTGGCGCGTGTGTGTGTTTTAAGTTGGTTTAGCCCCCCACTTTCAATTTGCTTCCGACGCCTATGTCAGGTGCTTATTTAGTAAAATACAGAAGGAAAATTGCCGGGACCGCCGCTTGATCTCGAATTAACGGGGTAAGTTTGAAATACCGATCTCAACATATCGAGTTGTTACTGTATTTTTTAATAGCCCATGCCGTGTAAGATGGTTATTTCTCATTTTGCAACGAAGCTATACGATAAACGCGACGATTTCGGCTTTCCCATCGTAATTTTTCCACATTTAAGTAGTAATTTCCCACAGTCACCCGCATATGAAGTTTATATTTCAGAAATAATCCGATATGCCAGGGCGTGCACAATATATGAAGATTTCATATACAGAGGAAAACTACTCACTGAAAAATTATTGACACAGGGGTATCGAAAACCGCGTTTAATGTCAACGTTCCGCAAGTTTTACGGTCCGTATAATAGTCTTGTTTGCGACTACTCTGTTTCACAAAGGGAAATATTGAGTTGCCTTTTTGTTGGCGGTTGTTGAGACGTCTGTACCAATTGTGGTGAGGATACACTCCCCACGTGTTTCATTGGACTTGACTGTGGACTCACGGCGGGTGTGACCGGTCGACAGAGGATGCTTACTCCTCCATAGCACCTGATCCCACCTCTTGGTTTCCGGAGGTCCGTGTTTGTCCATTTTTTATCGGATTTGTATCTGTGTCCTGGACATTCTATTGATTTATACTTTGGTATCTGAGGTTTTTATATTTGATATCCAGTAACTTTTGAGAATGTTAGACCTTTAAAAGCAATTTTGAGTTGTCCTCGTTTAAAATCTAGGTTGATTGCTAAGTGGTATTTTTGAATATTCTAAGAGGTTATAGGTTCATATGTTTCATATCAAAATCTTAGCAAAATTATGTTGGGAAATAATTAGGCTTTTCAGGCCAACATAAGATATATGTGTGTCTCCGTTTCCATAATGACACATGGTAGGGAGACTAATCTAAATTAAAACTTGTTTCCGCATAAGAAAGCAATATTTTTTTTCAAGATGCGACCCGACGTCAATACAATATTTCAGATTCCGTCCATAAATCAGGTTGGTCTGATACCTGGCAACCCACATATACCTATATTTTATGCTGGCCTCATCCTTAACATAACAGTTTGAGATCACCCCTCAAACATCAAAATAACACAAAATTCAATAACCAAAGCGTGTATTAATCTTTTTTATTTGCCTTGTAAGTTTTGTTGTTGAGATATGTTCATAAACTAATAAATCTACTAAATACAGTGTAAACAGAAGTTCACATTATACATTGAAGTACAAAAATCAAGATTTGGAGATGGTCCCCAGTGTAAAAGATATGGTAACCTTCAGTTTTATTCAACCAGGACTGTCTGTGATGATTGGCATCAAAGATCATATGGTGAAATACGCATATACCCGGCCTTTGAACTAACAAATAGACAAAATATTATTGTTTGTTAATATTTGTTAAAATTATATGAAATTCATATTGTAACCCCCCTCCCCTCGCCTTAAACAAATCCAGGATTTTGCCGCTTTGGTTTCAATCTTGGAGAGTACTGCTGTATGGCTTCACTTCACATTATAACTTTGCATGATCAAAAATTTTAAAAAGAATATTTTATATATTCGAGAACCTTTCGTGTAACTCTACCAACTTAGTATTCGCTATTTAATGTTCTATTGTTGGGATACAATATGTTGGTGAAACCAAGGGAAAGTTGAGTAGTAGAATGTCCGGACATCGATTCCAGATTAATCATGGCGGTAACCAGTTAGAATACAGACAATTTAATCTGCCTGATCATTCTATCCTTTCTCTGAGAGTCCGTACTTTAGAAAAGATATATTTTCTCACAAACAACCCAAACTTTTCGACTAAAACGGGAAGAACACTGGATTCGACAGCTGGGAACTGCTGCACCGTATAGATGCAACGGCCATGTCGATAGCATAGGGACGCTTAACAGTCCTGGTTGTCAACCGGTAAATGTTTTAAACTTATTTGAACAAACCAGTAGGATACATCGCAGCCATGGCTCAAGGAAATATAACAAGCCCGAGATTCATAATGTCTTATTCTATGGTCATCTGTCATTCGGCAATCGTCAACTAGGTCTGCATCAAATTATCTGTACACAACTGTACTCATTTCCGTTGAAGAAAATGCATGACTTGTACGATGACAGGTTGTTTAACCGATGCTGGTTCTCCAGAGTATCGACTTCATGGTATAATTTTGAACATTTCATATAACAGATTATTCAAAGCTGTCAGGATTAATAAACATAAAGAAACGAGTAATCGCCCGTTCACCAAGGTCAAATTTGCTAATAAGGGCATTGGCACTTTGAATATAAGCAATATATTGAACAAAACATCCGTCCAAATTAAGACACCGCCATACTTCCAATACAAAGATTCACCATGTATCCCCTATAGCTTTACGCGCATTGTGTGCAACAGAACACTAAGACATCTGTTATGAAAAGGTCCAAAATATAGAAAAACTGTATCGTTTACATGGCTCCAAAACTTTGAAATTATTATGAAAGCATGTGAAGAGTACGCCATACGCTGGGCTAAGAAAGAAGATGTCGAACCTGATACTCTCTCGGAGTGGATTAAGTTGATCAGTAATGTTCATAAACGAAGAATTCGACCACTTTAAAATTGTCTAAACACAAAACACAATTCCATTTTTCGTGACCCTGATGTTTTCAGAGAACTTCCTCATCTGCATGAAAATTGTATTATCATTCCTGCTGACAAAGCATTTAATAACTTCACATTTGTCTGCAGGCGATACTACTTCAACATCCTACAAGAGGAACTTGGACAAAACACACTTCCTGGAACCCCTACATACTCTCTAACTGATTTCTCTACCTCTGAAATATTAGATAATCATAAATCCGTTCTTGCTTCGTTTGGAATACCCACAAGTGATACGGAGCTTGGATTACCATATATTTATTGGATTCCAAAGATGTACGAAAATCCCTATAAACACCGATTCATTGCGGGGTTATCTAAGTGATCCACCAAGTTTTTATCTATTTTCTTACCAAACTCTCATAGATATTAGATAGATTAGATAGTATTCTGGATAAAGGCCACAGGCAGTGACTCTGTTTCACCAACCATGCTTTTCACCGAACTTGACTCATCACCAAACTTTACCTTTTTTAACGAATTTGACCCGTTCATCGAACTAGAAAGGTTTCCATGGAGCATTTGTGACGGGTGTGGCATGCCAGCAGAAGACGCTGACTCCTTTTGGTCATCCAGTCTCATCCCGTTTGGGATTCGTAATTGTTCTTCATGTTGAGACCATTGGTACATCTAATTCGTCGTGTTATAATGGACTTGAGTTTTTATGATTGATTTGTACTTCTTCAATTTTACTTTGTAATCAGTTGACTGCAATTTGTATTTTTTACATATATTCCGGGACGGTAATTTGAAGAGAAATTAATTAATGGTTGCTAAGGAGAAATATTTCCTTGGCAACCACATCTCTCAGTAACCTTATTTTATTTTGTCAATGATTTTCTTGTTACATACTGGGTTGTACTATGATGATTTACATACGTAGTAAATGATGAAAATTTAGTACAACTCCGAGACTATATGTATAATACCCCCTGCCTGATATTTAAGTGGAGTAGTACTTAATATATGTTAATTAATATTTCCGAAAGAAAACTAGTATACAAGGCAAACTTTTAAAACATTGCCTAATTTGTTCTTAATTCAAAAAGACAATTATCTTAGTTTTTTGAGATGTTAATAATTTAAAAGGTGCAATCCCTGCAAAATGTTTCTTTGGTATAAAAATATCGGCTAGTACAAGAAATAAGAATACTGGACTTATGTATACTCTTTGTGATTCAAATTTTCTTTCTATTAAGTAAAATTGAAAAAAAACGTATCAATGGATACTCGAAACTCCAAGTCCGTCCGAATACGTCAAAATATAGTGTATACGAGTAGTGTTCCATAGATAATGCCGTCTTTATTTTCTCATATCGTGCAGTGTGAACTCCAATTCACATTGTCTTGATAGATAGACCACTGAAGCATCAATCAGGTAAAAATATCGCTCATAAGAGGAGGGTAAAATGTGCCACAGTTCTATTTGTGGGTGGGTAGCTAAATTTAGGATTGGAGATCATTAAACTAAAGGCAACATCGAAAAAAAATTCACAATATCCTTAAAATATATGCCCGATACACTGTGAGTCAACTAGCCCGATTAAAAATCTTATCGTTAGCATGAGTTCATCGTATCCTGTCGAAGCATCGACAACTGAGAAAAAATGCTGGATGTATACCCTATTTGTTGACAGATGTACAGATAAAAGCCTGTGTTGTAAATCTAAAAACACTTCTGAAAATGTATCTAAACGATGAAAAAAATCTTAACCAAAGCGGAAGAGTTTGAGCCACCAATTATTGTCAAGCGATTACTGACGGTGAAATGCGTTTTGTGCGTAATTTTCTTCGGTAACAAGAGTCTCGTGCCAAAAGGCAGACAAAAGTCAGAAGGATATTCTAGAAAAACGTTGTTTTGAAAAAATAAAGATCTACCACAAAATCCGCCGATCGAAAACAGGATTTCTAGTACCTCCTACTTTTGCATCATAATGCACCCGCTCACAGGTCACGTATTTTGACTCAATTTATTGAGTCAGAGAATGTTACGGTCCTCCCACATCCTCCGTATTCAACAGCTCCTCCTGTGACTATCTTCTTTTCCCCAAACTCAAATATCTGGAAAGATATATATTTCGAGAAATGCCCTTAGACCTGCTGTTTTTCAATATTTGAATAGTGCCCCAATTGAAGAGTTTGAACTGTGGATTGACCAGCTCAAAGGGCGTATTCAGGCTGATGGAAAATATTTTGAAAGGTTTAGCAAGTTAAAAAAGAAAATTAAAAAATAATAATAATAATAATAATAATAATAATAATAATAATAATAACAAAAAAAAAAAAATTGTAGTATAGGAATTCTTACGAGAATCAATGCAAGTGACATTATTTTTTTAACACACCTCTTACTTTGGTATCTGAGATTTTATATTTAAAACATGGTCGGTTTAGAATCCCAAACGGGGATGATAATAACATGAAAGGTAGAAATTAATTGACCATAACATATTATTCTTTTCTGTGATTATGTCAAGTCCAAGAAACATATTATTGTTCACCATACATTAAAATCACACACGTTTAGAATGTCCAATAGGTCCATTTAGATTTGAATGTAACGATTTTCAGGTATTCATAGGCTAACGCAGTGTAGGAAGAAATAATAAAATTAAATCTATCACTTTTTCTACACATGTAAAACTATTTCCTTGTTTATAGTAAGCAATGCCAATACTTTTAAAGTAAAAATATAAATCAAATATAATCATTTCTCTTTTAGCACCAGACACCCTTGTCATGACTGAAACTACTAGTACTGAAGAGCAAACTACAGAGCCGCCTGTAGATAACGAAGAATTCTATTGGTATCAAGTATTTGGTATACCTTTGGGAGTTGTAATAATTGTGATGATAATACTGACAGTCCATACACACAGGTATTAGAAAAATTCCTAGCTATGCTTCGTTGTTGTAAGTGTATTATAAACGATCGAGTTATGCTTGATATGAGCTCGGTTTTTTTTCTATCAATGATAAACCATATATATATATATATATATATATATATATATATATATATATATATATATATATATGTGTGTGTGTGTGTGTGTGTGTGTGGTGTGTGTGTGTGTGTGTGTGTGTGTGTGTGTGTGTGTGTGTGTGTGTGTAAATTGTCATTGTACCATGATAGCACATTATAGTAAAAGTAATACAACAACAAAGGAACATTGTTTTTGCACTAGCTCTTCCACTTGTATTCAGATCTACAGGCGAATCAAAATGCATATTGAATGCACTTGAAGATATGAATACGAGTGGAAGCACTAGTGCAAACATTTATTTGGTTGTTTATTTCTAATTTGCATATTCTCTTTCTACTTATTTGCCGGTATGAATTAATAGTACGTCATTTGATATGGCTACATCTTCATGGGAATTTAGTATTTTTTTTTAAGTGAATTGCTTACTCTAGAGGTTTCTATAGTTTACTTTTTCAATATTAATAATTTTCTAGGAAAAGGAAATTGGGTGACCAGGCAAGTGCATTACATGATGGTAAGTGTATTGTTCTTCGTTTAGTCTCTACAAAATACGTTTATTACGTTTATATATATAATATATATATATATATATATATATATATATATATATATATATATATATATATATATATATATATATTATATATATATATATATATATATATATATTATATATATATATATATATATATATATATATATATATATATATATATATAACATGCATTAAATCAATAACGTTTTAAATGATATAAATCATTAATGAATTGAAAAGATATATTAAAAAATAAAGTATACATTATATAGAAATCGGACCTTTTGACTTCTTTTATCATTAATAATTTTCGACATTTATGTTGTTTTACGGGACATTAGCTTTGTTTACCTACACCAACAAAATTAATTCCATACACTTGTTTTCCTTGACGAACAATAAAATATGAGAGCTATACACAGGCATAACAGATTGTTTTGTAAAAATAAGGTTAGATCCAGTGTGGTATTCCTATACAAATAGTAAGGTTGATTTAATCAATTGCAATTGCAGACGTTTCAAACCCGGGTTTCTCAAACAATTTCACAAAATACATGCCTATAGGAATTTAAGAATCTTTATGCTTGAGTGTATATCTTTTTTATTATATATCACTTTTAAGGTAAGGTAATAAAAAGGGAGACAAAAAATGAAATTAAACACAGGTTATGCCCCTTTAATGTTAGGCAGAGAATTGCATCGATTGTTGATAACACCACTTTTAGATAAATTTCAGTTCAATATTGGGTGGAATTTGGCAGGCTATCTGCAGATATAATCGTTGACAGATGAGTTGTTCGTACAGATTATCTAATAAAACCATGGCCAAGAAAGCATTTCTTTGAAAGAAAATCGATGTTACAGTGTAACAATCTGACTAAAATTTAAATCTCATTTTAAGTTCTGTTACGTAAACAGATTAAAATTATCCCATTCAGCATCGACTAAAAGTATTATTATTACAATTAGTAGTAGTCGTAGTAGTCGTAGTAGTCGTAGTAGTAGTAGTAGTCGTAATAGTAGTAGTAGTAGTAGTAGTAGTAGTAGTAGTAGTAGTAGTAGTAGTAGTAGTAGTGCCAGTAGTAGTAGTAGTAGTAGTAGTAGTAGTAGTAGTAGTAGTAGTAGTAGTAGTAGTAGTAGTAGTAGTAGTAGTAGTAGTAGTAGTAGTAGTAGTATTGCGGGGCTCGGTTTCTAGCTATAATTGCTGGCAACTGTTAGTTGGTGTATAAAATGACTAGCTATTCAAAATACAAAAACTGTATTCGGTTGAATAGTCCTATTTCATATCTCTATGCAGACCAACAAGACCAGGAGGCTGGATCTCATGCTGTACAAGGAAATCAAAATGCAGTATATTCGGATTATGCAGAAATTTGTGAACTTGATGCTCCATATTCACACAAGTGAGTACAATGAATTGTCATTCTCGCGATGTAGACGGGACAGAAGCGAATCAAGACCATCTGAAACCCACTATGACACATCTAAAAATTGCAGGCTTAAAATAAAGGAATCTGAGTGTGAGGTAAAACCAGAAGAAGAGGGAAACCCCTACAGTCTGTCAGGGGTCATAGATACAGAAAAGGACTTGCAACAAGTACAAAGTACTGCGGAAAGCGAGAACATGTAGAGTAACATCCATTGACTTCGAGAAGACATTTATAATTAAATGTACATAAACTGGTGGGTATAGCCCGCGAATAAGGTAAATTGTGTATATACTGTAAATGTCTGGATAATTTGGCAGTGTGTCTGTTATTATATCCATTTATGTGTGCTCATTTTATAACTTTCGGTGTAGTTAAATTAGTGAATTGTTTTTTATAATGTATGTCTCAAGGAATTTTTATCTATGTGTATATATTTGACGATAAATATATTACAGTTTCAAGAAATACAACTGGTTACCTAAAATGGAGTAATTTCATATTTGAAAAATAATAATAAATACAAAAAAATAATGGGGCCTTAACGGTCAGCTGAGTGATTTGTATTACTGAAATGCACGTATTATTTTTTCTCCTATGTTATTGACCTTGATAATTGACCTAATTTGATGATGGTACCAAATTATTGTTGAATTTGTGTTTTCTAGTAAGTTTTAACTTCGGAGTTGTGCCACATTCTGATCTGTTTTTGTATACATTTGTCACAGTGTCGGTTTAATTCACATCACATATATTATAATGTTATTAAATGGATGTTTTCATATTGACCCTGTATTATGTCCGAGTACAGTCGCATTGGGTCGAGACCAGCTGTATTTGCTCGAGACCCAATACAACTGTACAAGGATATAATACAGCTTCAACATAAAAACATCAATTTCATGACACCTTTATTAACTAAAATAATAAATTTATGTGAAGACGGTATATACAAAATAACTTATATCCCTTATACATCTTCTATTGTTAGAGCTCATTCAATAATTTCACTGCAATAGATCATTTTCGAGTTCTTATGTAATCCGGTTTTGGATCCAGATTTTTCTTGCACAGCTTCAACTTTGTTATGCTTAGAGATCAAGAAGTAAAATGCTTGATTCCATACAGTAAATGAAATGTAACATATTTCATTTCTGGTGTAGAGTTCAAACGGTGACCTTAATTTGTTTTTGACAGATATAACTGCGTTTTATTTCCTGATTGACGCTACGTCATATAGCTGAATCAGCGTATGAAAAATCCGGATCCAAAAACGGACTACGTAAGAACTTACAATGGACTTTGGTTTCGTCTTCAATAAGTGACGTCGGATATGTCCAATGCAGTAAAGTATGTAAAACGTTGCTGTTAAACATTTTGTATACGAAAGATTTGCATAATATAAATGAAAGAAAAGCTTAATAGGCCCTAGAGCTACCCAAAGGACATTCGCACAGACTTAAAATTGATAGTTTTCGCTCTCGTCTCATACGAAATTCACTGACGGTGTATATCACATACGATAAATCTTATTAGGTCAAACAAAGACTGCGTAACTTAAAATATCAGACATAAGTCAAAATGCCCTTCACATCTTCCTGTCTTGTGCATTTCTGTCCGACACTCTGTCAAGGACTTAAATTGTCTTTGTTTTCACCTGCTAAATTTAAAAGTTCGTTCCAGACTTTTCGGTTTTCGAGAAAAAAGATTACAGTTCATTTCAGTTTACTCACGATTTGTCTTGTACTATTTCCATTAATGACCAGTTTCCACACACTGGGAATCGTATTAAATGGACAATCCTCAGTGTATTTAAACCCATTGGTCAATAATGTTGTTTATTTGCTATGTACTTCACACCACAGTCATAGTAGAACATTTTTCAACCATTTGATTGCGGCCAAGTTTTAATGGTAAGGAAAGAACCGGGGTACTGTAATGTGGGACAACCATCGGCCGTCCTCAATTAAACTGGCAAAATGTCTCAGCTTATGTACCAGCGGGAGTTGAACCTGCAGTGATCAGAGATGAGAGAATTCATGATCTAAAGCGCGGTGCTCTAGGCACTCGGCCATAAGAACTCGATCTATAAATTAAAACATGCTGAATATATCAACAATGTATAGAAAAATGGCATTTAATACATCTTATATGTATTTGTTAGATGATAGACCGGATTTCAAATACATTTAAGTCCTGTATATATGTTGACATTTGATATCAATGGGTATGTAGGTGGATGTTAGTGTGTGGGTTTGATTAACATGTTTGTATGTATTTAGTGTGTACATATAGATTGTGATTAGATCTTTCTTTCTGTAGGTCTCAAGAACACTTTTGTTACGGGACAATGTAGGGATGCAAATACCTGATATATACTTCCATCTTGCACAAATAGTAATACAGATGTGACACGTGTTTCATAATCGTTATATTTTATATATGTATATGTTGACAAGATAAAAATATATGTAAGAACACTTCCGCATGTTCATAACTAATCGATCTGTTGTAGGAAGTGACAACTTGCCATCATTTAAGGAGAGACATGTAATCAACTTGTGCACGACTTTTGCTGTTTGTATACGTTTTATATGTACATATATATTTATGTATTTTTAAGTGTCGGAGTGAGCATTGTTGTTGAAATTTGTCTTGAATTTTTTTCATGAATTAAAATAGTAAATAATATGTATAGGATCATTTATTCTTAAACGATAAAAAAAAGAAAAGCACAAGGGTGACGTGCCGATCGCATCACATCAGATTGTCACCTATCCTGATGCTGATCGCGCTCGCTGTTGCTTAACTGCAGTACATGGTTATAAACGCTTACCGTCCAGTCACAAAAGCTAGTTATTGGACTAGAAAGTTAATCTGCCTATATCCATGACTGTTACACTATCCCCCTGCCTACAAGCTTCGTACCGAAGCT
>BROG01001822.1:0-26347 GCA_030159075.1 Atrina japonica | reverse complement strand
ATTTCTTGTCAGAAAAACATTAAGTTTTCAGAATATACTATGGGAATTATAATAATTATTTTAGACAAAACTTGTCAAAAAAGGGTGAACCATCCCTTTAAATATTATAAAACAGATATTTATGTTAATGAAAGTGGGTGTATTATGAGGGGGAGAAAACAGGGTCCTGTCTCCACGCACCTTTGCACAGCTCAGGTGAGTGATGTAACCCATCAGCTTCTTGTTAAAATACAATTTGAGTGTAATTTGGCTTTAATTTTTTTCAGCGACCAGATGATATCAATCAAGAATTTAATGAGCAGACACTATCAGCAACAGGTTCAGTTTGTCCTGATAATGCAGAAAGTAGATATACTGCCAGTTTTACGTTAACTAAAATAACAGGGCAGAGTTTACAGGGTACATACAAGGTGTTATTTAAGATATCACTAGAAATTGGATATGGATCTACTGTTAAGCTACTTTCCAGTGGTAATTTTACATTTCCAAGTAAGTAGACTAATTTTTTTATCTTATTTACTTTTAGATTTGGTTTGGGAACCAGTGCACAATTATTTGATGAATTGATGCAAATTAAACCACTGTATTCAAATATAAATTTATCATATCAGTGCATTTAAGGTTGTGACAGGATTTCATATATTACTGTACGATAGTTAGTCCTCAGTTTTAGAGTAACTCTACACATGAAAGAATATATATAATGAATTCAATCTGAAATGGTATTTAGATCCATAATTACACTGCTCCCGATGATAATACTCCCTGAAAAAAAATGGGAGAATAAAGATTTACTGTTTAGTGAATCCTTTCTTTCGGCTTTCCATCTTTTAATACTTTTTGTGATCAGAGCTTATTTTATGGTAAAACTAGGATAATGAAATTGGCATGAACCTAATTCATAAAGGGCAAAAATTAAAATCAAGTTTGTTTCACCTCATTCCTTCCAGTCTTTAAAAAAGCTGCTAAGTCAAACAATTTTATTGTCATTTTAAATTTTTTTATTTATATTTTCCAGGAAAAAAATGGAGGGTTTCCATTTAACTCAAGGTCCCATGTTTTGACCCCCAAATTTCACTACAACCCCATTTTGATGCTTGACAAATTCACCACAGAGTTAATTTTGACTCCCAATATATTTTCCCGATGAGTGAATCTAGATTTCTCACAAAGATGTGTAAATCAATCAACCAATGAAATTATGCAATATGATAGCACATGCTTATTGACAAAATTTCAATTTCAAGAGGGTGGTGTAATTAATCTCACCTTTCAAGCGATAGATTAACTAATCATCAGCTGTTTGTTTAAGAGGGTGTAGTGCTGAATAAGTGCCAGTCAACAGTTCCGTTTGTCCTCGTGGTAACATGTAGGACCAGTGATTTTCCATTTCAGATTTGCTTCAATTCTGTTTTCAGTTTTGGTGAATTCTGTTTTTTTTTCTGTTTTCGTTAAAAAAAAAACTAAAAACATACTTTAGATGAAAATATTTAACAAAACAGAGTCATAATCATACTTTCAATATTCTGCCACTCCAATTTTATGATAGATTTAAATAGGGAATTAAATAAAACATATGCATGTATATGCAACACTATGTTTTTATAATTTTAAAATATTTCATAAATAATTTGCAAGTCTGTAGGATTATAATCATATACATGTAGGTAACAAGATTTGTTGGAAATTGTACAGGTAATTTCTAATTACTTATTTTTTGCTTGAATTTATCACTTAACTTAGAACAGGTCTGTGATGTTTTATTTGGTGTTTTTTTTTTATTTAAATAAACTTATAAAGTAGATCTACATGTACATGTATTTAATTTTTAGTCTTTTAATTTATTATATTTACATACTGACTGCAATTCTCTTCATTGCAAGTATATAGAGTGGAATGTTTCATACTCTGGAAAACGCAGTCGCGTGCCCCCGAGTAGAGTAACCACTTTACTTTTCAGCGTAAGACTACATGAACGTAATCAATAAAGAATAGAATATCACATGTTTATTTCTTTATATATTTAATCTTAAGAGCCATACATAAAGCCTATATCACAAAGGAAATAAAAATCACTGAAAGAAATCGGAAACACTGAGACTTACATCTGTAGCACATTGTACAGCGTACAGGCCCATATCGCGATATATCTAGGTCATGTTATGACCAGAACCACAGACCATCGTTCTGGCTTCAGTTACAAAAGAAAAAAAGAAATTAAGGCCTAATGAAACTTTTGTCAAGCATCTCTTGATATAAACAAAGGTCGATTTGTTTGCATCAATGGATATTCATATAAGAAACAATTCGTCACCCGCATCGTGTGAAATTAGGTCCGTGTGAAATGGGCCAGCTGCATACGGTAGGTTACGTACCAATCAGTTCACTGTGGTTCCCAGCTGCTTGGTAAAAATGTCAAATAAAAAGGGTTACTTTCAGTTGTCATCAATTAATATTAGCTGTCTCACTTCTTGTAAGTCACACTAAATCTTTCTATAGTATATCCCATATTATAATACCAGAATTTTCAATCGGCCAAACTCGTTGTAAATACATTATTCAGCATACTCATGGGCGCAGACATTTGCAATTTCTATTCTCTTCCGACACATTTTTACCTTCCGGTTACCAAGCAGGACGAATATGTCGCTTAAAATAATTGAAAACCAATCTGACACTTACTCAAAATTTTTCCATATCATTATATTTTCTTTCAAAATGGTATAAAAAGAAGTAAATAAACCTTAATTCCATTTAGTTTTACGGACAGAAAAGGGGAACTACTTCTCATGTCACAAAACAGCTGTTGGAGCAGATACGTCATATGTAAACACTCCCCCTGCAAAATTCAGTTATCCCGGAATGAATTTAGTATCCAGTTAGACATCAGTTTTCAAAGGAAAATGGTAATATATATAAAATATAAAGGATTGTTTTTCATTTTTGTTGACTTCATTCGAATATTATGGCAGTGCATTATGGAAAAAAATTCAATGTGCAGCAAAACCTTTGTGCTGCACAGAATTTTTTTCCATAATGCACAGCCATTATATTCGAATGAAGTCAAAAAAATGAAAAACAATCTTTAAATATAAACACTAGTGTAATCTATACTATGCTGACAGAATTTGCAAAATTAAACGTAACCATCCTCATAAAGATTCCATGGAAACTATCAACTTACATGTATGCTGATGTATCTATTTTTAAAATGGGAGGAAATCTCCTCTTTTTACATACATGTGTCTTCAGCCATCGTAGCTCGCTGTCAAAAACGTCAAGGTGTGAACACGTGTTTGTGTTGGTAACAAAAACTGATTGTCATTCGAGCGGTATGTCGTAAAAAGTTAGGATGGATTGTATATTGTGAAATTATTACTGTAAATTATAAAAGTTGGTAAATATATTCAGAAATTGAAATAAACACTATGAAAACATAATTCAAGATATCAGATTAAAGCTATTTTTGTTTTAGAAGACACCAGATCAGCAGATGTCAGTCAGTACTGATGTTACGACAATAGAAATGATTGCCCTTATCTCTTGATATGTAAATGTAGGCTAATAAATCTATGGGATTAAATAGTAATTGATTTAAAATTATGTGATGAAATATTTTAAATGAACAAAGAATTGAATTTATAACTCAAGGATATAGCACACTTACTAGTTCACAATTTAATAAATTCTGTCTCATGTTGGAATGTTTAAAGATTTTTCAAAACGCAAATTCCATTTCAGATTGCTGATTCCGCAATTCTGTCCACAATTCTGTCCATGATTCTGTCCTTGATTCTGCAATCATGGAAAATCACTGGTCATAAAGATGCATGAAAACTGTTGGCATGTCTTAAAATAGGGGGAACGAGTTTATTCTAAAAGTTTATTGTAACAGCTTTACACTGGATTACTATATATCCCCCACTTTACGGCACTCAGGGCAGAGGGACCATTTAAACTATATAAACCAAGGGCCTGACATAAATTCAATTTCCTTCCAACGCTATATATAGACCTCACACGGTCTGGTAGTCAACAGGTAAGACTCGCAGTTATATATAGATTGGATGATATATAACTTATCCTCACTATACGGCATTCACATAAATTCAATTTCCGTGCAGACACGTTCTGGTAGTCAACAGGTAATATCGCAGTTATATATAGATGGGGTGATATATAACTTATCGCATAAACTTGTATCCCGTCAGTTGTTGGGTGCACAAAATCACTTTGGAATATTCATGCTGTGACAACAATTCTTCTATGTTTCACTTCTCTTTAGCTTCCTTGATGAAGTCATTTTCTCTCAAGCACTGGTTCTTTGGTGTAAAATAGGCAGACCCATTTCACCTGCTCGCGAAAATCTTTACATACAGAGTTATATTTCTGAGTCAACACCCACACGCTTTGATTGGCATGCCTACCGCAAAATGCCAGCATGATCAAGGCTCGTCCGCTTTCTTTTTCATCTGTTTCGTGGCCGAACAATCTTATGATGTACAACGTGGACATCCCTTTGTATTTTTTGTAAAAGTATCGCAGCGTTTCTTGTAACTTCTCTTCGCCGATTTTCGAGATGGGGTTGATGATGACGACGGCCTCGTCTTTGGGATGCTTTATGTCCTTGCCTATACATTTTCTCGATTTGTACGTCTGATTAAATTCTATGGAAGGACATGATATGATGATGTGCTTGATGAAATCCCAGCAAATTGAGTGCAAACTCTGTCTTGCCGCAACCGGTGGTGCCCACTATCATGGCGGAATGCAGTTTTTTGATAAACATTTTTTAATGACCCAAATTTATTATGACATTACATTTACGAAACGGCCATCCGACATGTTAATCTGTCCGTTTTTAATAACAAAAATGTAAATGTCCATAGGGTCGGTATCACCTTCAGGAGTTCTTTCTATTCGAACAGAAATGCCTTAGCTGATGTTTTGAAGTTTGCAACGCGTTGAGATAATTTTCTGGCGGCGCCTGCAAATCTAATCACAGGCCATAACGACCCCTGCGATACCTTCCCAGACTCATTTCAGTCAACATTAGTTCCTTAGCCATAGAATTGGTCTGCTTTTTGCAATTCAATCCCGCCAACAAGAATTTTTTAATTTCTTCGAATTTCATTCCCTGCGAGAACAGTTGATTCGCGGATTATAAAATTCTTCGGGGTCGTTCTTCGATATGTTTTTGCACAGAAACAACGACCTCGCGGGGATGTTGATTTGATAATTCATCGTTGTCTTGCGATATTGCAATATCTGATTGAAGTAATACACGTGTTCTCTCCCGTATCTCCGCCTGATGTTTCAAGCAAGCGCGGCGTCGGTGATTTATTCAATCTCCAAAGCTATGTTATTCACTTTATAACCGGCGGTTTTGTTGTCGTCGTTCGCCACCTTAGAAACGACATTTTTAGCATCGTTAAAAGTCAACATATATTCCAATCTATCTTGCAATCTGGCCTGGTAAAAGGGCTCCACATTTCCAAAATTGCGAAATCCAAGGGAATACAAAACCGATTACCAAACACCGCAGCAATTTTGTACTCTTCGCTTGCCTTTGCCTTTTCGGGTGCGATTAAGATTTCATTATTGTACTGGGCGACGTCAGGGTTGATTTTTAGTTCCATGTCACTGGGCATCATGTAAAGTCCCAGCTCAGAAATTGTTTTTGTGCATCCAACGAGGTTGCGCTGCTGTCCACGATGGACAATCTGGTCTGTCCCTGAGAACCCAAAATTGCCCACGCGAAAACGCAAATGGAAGCGTCGATTTTGGCGGTTCTGGACAGCGTGTATTTACCTTCATGTGCTATAAACATCGACTATTTCGTGCTGTATTGTCCAAAGATGCTACCCTTGATTTTCTAATCCGCGTCGACCGACACGTTAAATTCGTAACCGATTCTTTCGTACGCAGAAATGTCGACGATGTTCGTGTAGTGATTGAAATCTGAGCAAGGGGACAGCCATTTCCTTCAGAATTCTTCTGCCAAAACCTTTTTATGGGGTGCTGGTACCAACGGTGTAACATGGCATAATATATCGGAGTTCCGTCCTCGAATACTTTCGGGTTATTATACTTCGTGAAAATATTTTCAAACGACGTGTGGAATATTTTGGTCGTATTCACATAGATGTCAAAATTCAAATCCTCTTTGTAGTCGTAAACGTTCATCTTTTATCAAAAAAAAATAAAATACAGTAAAACCTGCTATAGCGACCACCTCTATATAAGGATCACCTGTCTATAAAGGCCAGTTTTGAAAAGTCCCTTTACTGCATAACTTCCACTAAATTGAACCTGTGTATAAGGGTCACTTGCACATAAAGGTCAATATTTTCTGGTCCCTCAGGTGGCCCCTATATACAGGTTTCACTGTAGTTATAAAAACATGTTTCATTTCGTAACGAAAATCGACAAGCCTGTGAAATTATTACGGTACACCGATAACACGAACGACGATTGGTATGTGGGGGTAAAATCCATCCATTTTTGGAACAGATTATACAACATAATAAAAGACATTTCCATACAGTACGCCAGAGGTACAGAGAGGTCGAAAATCCATACCATGCACGCCAGGTCGTACACGTTCAAAGACATACAATGATTTCTTATTAAATACCTCAAGAAAATAGTGTTGGACAGAAATACGATGAGAATAAAATCAAGGGCAACTCAAACAATTTGTTACAAATATCGCCGGAATTAAATATGATTCTGTGATTGAGCAGGGAGCAAACGTTGGTCGGCACCGTTGTGTCTGATAACAGCATAGACTTGATGCCATTAAAACTCCTTAATTTTCATCTAAAAGAGGTTGCTGTGGGGCATGTTTATGATGGGCAGCCCAGTAACATCGTCAAACATGTACCGTGTCCCTACTTAAAATTTTCCGAATCACACTACGAGCACGTCGAACATCCCACGTTTTTAAAACTTAAAAGCGCCCGCATCATGGAATTAACTTTAGATATCTAGAACGAAGACGGAGAACTAGTCGATAATCACGTGCTCTTAGAATTCAATTTTAAAACAATAAAAAAGATGTCTATGTTGGGATTTTATTACGAAGATTTAGAAAGGGAAGAATTGGCGAAAGAACTTTTGGAAGAAATTAAAAAAGAGGTAAACAGCTTGACGAAGAATCGTCGCATCATGAACACCTTCCAATATGACAAACGTTAAACTTAAATCGATGGGCGTCACAATGCTTTTTGACGGTTTCTTGTTTAGACTCGGACTCTTAGGGGAATTAAAAGTGACGTTAATCTTGAACGACGTCAAAAAAACGACTCATTAAACGAAAAACTGCAAGGTCGTAACGTTGAATCCTCCTCTATACGTGAAATAGGGCGACGTTCTAAATTTTAGCGTGAATAAAGGCTCCAAATCAGGGACCGTCAACGGTGTCGTCATAGTATACATTTAAAAAAAATTTCTGTTTAATAAAAGATGAGTACAAAATTATATCTGACGAAAATTATCTGCAACAATAGTGTCTGCAGAGAATCGGCAAAATCGAGCAGAAGTTTCGCCGGGAAATTGAAATGAGAAAGAGAGTGCACAAGAAATATAAGAGAACGGTTAACACGACGCATTGTCGTAGTGGCCTCGGGTTTCTGGTGCAGATATTTGGTTCGGTGGGGTTGGCGATGAAAGGCATAAGGCGAGAAAATCGGAGAATAAATGAGGATTATAAAACTTGCGGAAAGCAAATTGAATTCAATCTCCGACCGTGTCAGTCGTGCCTGCCCTCGAAGACGGGAAAATATTGGACGAATAATTTGCCCAAGTGTCGCATGAGTTGATCAAGTATCGCAAGATGAAGGATAAACTCTACTCCTCTCACAAAGACCAAAAAAGGAGAGGGTAAAGGAGACGATTTGCGCAAGCAGCTCCTAGATCTCATAGGCAAGTCTGCTTCACCCTCAATTTATTGTTAGATTTTTAAGACATATTGTTTTAAAAATTATGCTTCAGCGCTTGGAAATAGGCGGCCTTCACATCGAATAAATAGACGAAATGGTCTGCATCTTCCATCTTTTCACGTCTGAAGAAAATAATAGTCCCAAACAACATGTATCGTTCGGGACGATAACAAAAATATATTTTCATTCGGGAGAAGACAGATTAAATATAGATTTTTTAGATTCTCTCCACGAAAGTGGATTAACCAAAAAATAGTTACCGCGAATCTCCGCAGATTTGTTTTTAAAATTATGTAATTTTAAAAATGTATCCGATTCCAGTGCAGTCTATAAATTTTTTTCTTAGTCGCTTTTGGGGCGCCCGCGTTTTCTTTTGGACCTTTTATGCATTTTATGCCATTCGTCTGCGTGTTCTTTTCCCCCGCACGCATAACACGTTTCGTATTTAGTGCTATTTGTCATCCATTTTCTACAAGAAGCACAATATTTCAACGTATCAATTCAGCTCTCTTTCATGTAATTGTGATTAATGTTACAAAACAACGAATTTGCAATGACCGAGCGTTTATACGGGTAATTTCTACACATACGCTGCATTTGGCACGTTAGTTTGTCTCCGGGCCAATAAATTAACACTTGGTCGTTAAACTGTTGACACGGTATTTCATCGTTCATTAAAATCTGTTTTATACCGTGTTCGTTAAACATTTTGTCTAATAAAATATACATTTTTATTTATTTATATATATTTTTAAATCATTTAACAAATTTTTTATTTTAAAATAAGAAACATCTTACCGTGATATTACTATTCTTGTTGCTGTTGTTTATCGTTTTATGGGTTTTGCTAATATTATCCACGATATTATTTATTTTACGCTTAGAAGGTTATCCCAGAACGGAAAAATGGTTAAGAAAAATTTTGCAATCTTTTTAAAAGAAATTGATTTGACTAAAATTTTTCATTATATAAAATAATCATGAGATTCGTAACAATTGAGAACTTTAACGAAAACAATTTAAGAATTCGAGAAATTATGTAGGTACGAAACCAGTGCATTATAAAAAAAATACCAATCAAATACCAGCATTCGGAGGGGGTGGGACCGTTAGTTATATGTACCCCCAAAATGGAATCATCCGGATTGTGGGAAAATCTGGACGATTCTAGTAAAAAGTTAAACAATTATTCTATGAATTTTGGCTGTTAAAACCCGGACAAGGAAAAGAATTTGTCTATATGATGGAAAAAATTATGACATTTTTAAGAACGAAAATAGAAGAACTCGCCCCGGAATTGAAAAAGGGGGTAGAAAAAAAACATTAATACTGAGAATGTCAATATTCACAAGTATAAAGACGAAACCCCCGTTATATATCCGAAAGTTTAAATTGATAAAGATAAAAAAATGATACCTATTTTTGATAGAAAGAGAACAAAAGGTGCCACCCCATTAAAGGTAACAACCCACTCGTATTTTACACCGTAAAAAAAATGTCATTTAAAAAAATATAAAATGGAAAAGATATATTACAGTCCGATCAAGAAATTGGCCAAAGCGGCCGGCGAGAACGAAAAAGAACAGTTCGATTTTTCTCAAAAAACAAGACGTTTGGCAAATCTATTTGCCCACGCCCAAGAAAATCGTGCGACCTAAATTCGAAAATGCGTAGGAAAACGACACTCACCAGGCCAATTTATTGTTTTTGCCACACATTAAAGTGGGTAAGAAAACGAATAAATATGCGTTAACGGTGGTAGATGTGGGAACGAGATAAGATACAAAGAAGTGGAACCTTTAACGACTAAAGAAGTGGCCGATGCTTTCGAAAAAATTTACGGAAGACATTTACCATTTCCAAAATTATTAAAAGTAGACCCCGGTTGCGAATTAATGGGCGCCGTATCTAAATTAATGTCTCAACAGGAGGTGAGAATAAGAAGGGGAAGAGTAGATAGTCATCGCAACCAAGTCATAGTTGAAAGATTTAATAAAACTTTGGGAGAACAGCTGTTTACCTATCAATATGCCCAAGAGATGAAATCTAACGACAGAAATACAGAAAGGGTAAAACGGTTACCGTAAGTCGTAAAAGCGATTAACAAAGAGACCAAGCCGCTCGGAAAAGTAGAACCTGTCTATAAATTTCAATGGCCAATCAGCCCCTTTTCTAAAGGAAAATATTTGTATCAACTGGGCGAATTAGAGGGAGGTAAAAAAAGAGCCATGGACCCCGTCTGGAGCGTTGATAAACACGAAATAGATGGACATTTTAGAATGCAGGGCATCGACGTTTATTATCTAAAAGAGCCGGCGCCACAGAGAAATTTCGTCATAGAAGAATTATTAGTTGTCAAATAAAAAATTTATTATCGATAAAGATAATAAATTCTAATACCCGTAGGGAAGTGTTTCGTAATGTCCGTAATTACTCGTTTATTGTAACATAACGTGAAATCTTTCTCTTGATAGTTATTCACTATTCATTTGGTTTTAGAATCTCTGGTTATGGCGTTTTCTCTGACGGTTGTAATCCTTTTACGCGTTTCTTTTATGATGTCGGTCATCGTGTCTTGATTGATGTAAAGAGAATTTTCATGATTCAAACTAAACCCTTTGACTTTACACACTTTTTTTATTGGCATTTGTTTCGTATGAATAGGATTTAGGACCAGTGGCACATCAAGATTTTATAAAATCCAGCGGTTTAATTCATCTGTTAAATCGCCTAAATTATCTCCCGTTTCTATCGTTACACCGTCATCGTGGTCTATATACCATACGCTATCGGTGTCAAATCATAAAACTCTATCGTCGAGTTTATCTAAAACATCGTATAACATGATTCTTGCATGGGCCGTCATGTAACAAGCTATGAAAATATTAATATCCTTACATTTGCCAACGAATTTCCCCTTTAAATCGTATGACATCTGGACCATTTCGTCGTTTATAAACTGAATGTTAAGATTATCTATTTTTTCATCTAATAATAGGTAATAAAATTCTTTCGGTTTGTTTATGTATTTATTTTGGTTCATGTTAACTCTTTGACCAAATTTACCCCAAAGAGAATTGAGGCATAATTTAGATATCGTGCGCATGCCAGGATTATGGTGTATTTTACCTAAGTTGATACCTAATCGTTCTTTGACGATTTTTTTATAATGTTCTTCTGATGCGTAAGGCGTAGCAGGACCGACCATTAATTTTGAGTTTTACATCTTGATTTTCATGAAAAAATTTTAACGTATTCATTGAATAGGTCCGTGTCTTCGGAGGTGTATAGAAAATCCCAAACTTCATAAATTTTATCTATCTGATAACCTCTATCCATTGCCTTAAATAACTCGGGAGTACACCACGTTCCCATAAAAGACCTTTGTTCGTCGGTGTGCTCACACGTCTTAATTTTTAATTCGGTGCACGTTTTACACAATGGAATCAAGAGTTTTTCGGCATCTCCGCAATTCATTTTTACAGGTAAAACAGGATGATTTTCAAGGCGGAACAACTTTACATTTTTTATGAATCTCAACCAATCGGGTATATTAAATTCACCGCCGTTCAAAGCGTGCTTAATGTTGACATTGTCTCTCTCGGCCAAATAGTCGAGCGAAGGAAAGGATTGCACTCTTTATGTTTCGTGATTGGTTTTGTCTTTATAGATGGCTATTGTTTTTTCATACATGTAATTACTTCTATAAATAGTCATGCAAACAGAAGCTATTGTCACATACTGTAGCAGGTCTATATTTTCCAACTCGATAAAATCTTCCCTGAATTTTAACATTGACCGTCGTAATATATCAATGTCCGACGTGCAATATTCCCTTAATTCTTTCTTGAAATCAAATGCGTCATTTTTTCATGCATTATACCATTCTAAAAAATCTTTTCTATTTTTGGCACTCATATAATCGTAACCGTAATGTTTTTTTGCTAGGTAACAGCCCCACGTAATTTTGGTTACACGGCTTGTTGCAAAAATGTGGAAAATAACCCTTCTTTAATTCTTTTGTTCCAAAAGTTCTCAGAAAACCTACCAGAGCAGATTGGACAAAATTTATGGAATCTATAAATATAATTTCTTCGACTTGCATATACATAATTTTCTTACCGTTGAAAATGCAATAAGGTTTAATGTTATGTTCTACGAAATATTTTAACAAAAATTGCGGGTTGTATGCTTTAGCATTGTGGGCCATAAATGTACCTTTTTTATTCAAACCAAACTTGCAAAAATCATCTATAGTAGAAAATTTGTGTTGTTCGCCGGAAAAATCTTGGCAAACGATTAAATTCAGTATGTGAACACAGGTGTCTTGAGTTGCTTCTATGTCTTAAAAATAATAGTCCGTCGTTTGCGTTTTACAGCTGTAACATTTTTTCTTCTCGCTGCACTTTGGCAATTTGCACTTTCCACCCTTACATTCTTTCTTAATCATAAAACACTTGTGGGTCGTCATATCACAATATTTTTTATAATTCGGGCATTCGCAATGACCTCATATATGTTTTTCCAGGTTTTCAACCGTTCGTTGGCACTCTAAACATTTCTGAACTATTAAACAAACCATATCCGTTCCGCCGTCTCTCCTTCCCTTGTTATGTTTATGTTTGTTAAAACATTCTTTGCCGAAAAACGTTCTGATAGAATAGCCGCATGCTTTCCTTTGCACAATAAACATTTTTTAGGGCAATTGTGGCGGTCTTGTTTATTGTATGGTTCTTTACAAGTATGACAATAATGTTTTTTACCCAAAAACCTGTCATGCTCATAAACACATCAAAGTGGTTTTTACTCTTATAAAGACATACTGCGTCGTCATCATTTCCTTTGCTTGTATAAATAATTTCGTTAAATAGATCACCGTCCACTCTATTAATCTGCACGCCCAAGTGATTGGCAAATGTTTTCACATCTTCTAAAGTAGAGCCATGCTCCTGGGCGAGAACCCCGCTTCCTCATGAAGTTTTAACGCTTCGACTCTTTGTAATTTTTTACTCTTATTGAAACCATCTTGAAGTTGTGATTTCGTCCATTTATCTTTATGTTTGTTGGCTACCGCCGTCACGATGGCTCGAGCCAAACATGTAGTATCGTCGTTTATAATCGTTATAATACATGTACTTCTGCTCGACGACGATTTTGCCTTTGTCACCGGTTCTTTGGGTCTCCCCGTGCCTCTTGGCATTTTTGTAGGCTGAATGACTATTTCTACTTCTTCTTTGGGCACCTCATAATATTCTATATATTCTTCCAATGCTCTGAATAAATTTTTGGCTAAATCATTCGAGACAGTTATGTATCTTGTACTGAATGGTTTCGGGAAAATTGGGTGATTGATGAAAATACGAATTCTATCGCCGTTTTGTAAATCTCTATCGTTTATCACCAAATTCACAAGGTCTAGAAATAAACAGTCTATATTTATATGTCTTCGCCTCAATATGATTACTTTATATTACTTCGTTCAATTCTCTTTTTACAGAATCGCTTAAAGGTCGTTTATTTCTGGCGGGACGCGGTTTGTTGCATGCCATTAAATCCCTTAAATTTTTATTTAAGAATTTGTCTAAAGCCACCTTTGTCCATACATATTCGAGTTTTAGAGGTTTTTTTAAAGAAAGGTCAGATTGGATTGGTAAATCGTAAATTGGTAAATTGGTAAATTATCACCAAATTCACAAGGTTTAGAAATAAACGGTCTATATTTATATGTCTTTGCCTCAATATGATTACTTTATATTATTTCGTTCAATTCTCTTTTTACGGAATCGCTTAAAGGTCGTTTATTTCTAGTGGGACGCGGTTTGTTGCATGCCGTTAAATCCCTTAAATTTTTATTTAAGAATTTGTCTAAAGCCACCTTTGTCCATACATGTTCGAGTTTTAGAGAGTTTTCTAAAGAAAGGTTAGATTGGATTGGTAAATCCAATAATGATTTGACATATTAATTTGTAATACTCATTTTTAATAGCTGTAAAATTGTTTATCATATTTTTCAACTTTCTACATTATATCATTGGACATCTGTGCCCCATCTATATGTAACTGCGATATTACCTGTAGACTACCAGAATGTGTCTGCCTGGAAATTGAATTTATGTGAGTGCCGTATAGTGAGGATAAGTTATATCATCCAATCTATATATAACTGCGAGTCTTACCTGTTGACTACCAGACCGTGTGAGGTCTATATATAGCGTTGGAAGGAAATTGAATTTATGTCAGGCCCTTGGTTTATATAGTTTAAATGGTCCCTCTGCCCTGAATGCCATATAGTGGGGGATATATAGTAGTCACTGGTGAAGGAAATATCTGGGCAATTAGAATGTAGACATATAAGCAATCTCTTGGACAATTAATCTAACCCCTCTCCTCACTCCATCAGCTGAAATCAGTGATGTACATGTCATAGTCACAGATATAGGCCTAGAACAAAAGTATGCTCTCAAAAATGAATATCACAATATATCAGTATTATCTGCAATTGATAGAAATTCAAAATAAATGAAAAACGGCATGTATAACCCTAGGAGTTTGGGCCTAATTTTGGTAATATTTATTGTATGTTGACATCCGTAAATTACTTGAATATAGATGCTTATGGGTTGTTATGTGATAACAACCTTGTATGGGTTTACTTCGACTCTTTATCAAAGGCTATCCTGACAGCAGTGAAGTGTTCCTCATAGATCTACGCCAGGAAATATAGTCAAACGATGTTTGAATTGACTTTTTACAAAAGAGCAAAATATTTTGTTGAAAATGAAATTCAATTAAGTTTGAATAATCTCTTGCTAAAATATAACATAATTCTACTAATTCCTGCCTTTTGAAAAACAATTCTTTTTGTCTGCAATTCCTTTAACGCTATGTAATGAACATCTATTGATAGATATGGATTCTCGGCAGAGCTAAATTTAGATTCTGATATCAGTAAATAGAAAATGATGAACGTTGTATCCTTCCACAATAAGTATAAACGAAATTGCAGAAGAGCTACTTGGAAGAAACAGATTAAAATTAAAAATTATCATTTTATATTTAAAATACAGTCTTTTTCAGTAAACAGTATTGGAAAACTTGTCATTATTGCTTTTAGACATTTCTGTCACAGGTAATGCTGAAATCTACTTTTTTTATTCCTAAAGCCCAGTTAAAATATAAATAGTCTGCATTTTCATGTCGTTTAAAGCACGTGTTCTAACGTAAAATATGTTTTTACATTGTCTGAAGACGAGCTAGAATATGAAAACTCACACGTGTAAGAGACACAATCCCCGAGTCATTCAGCTCCCAACCACTAACGGTTCATGATATCATTTCAACTAATCTTAAGCATTTTAACTTCAAGCTATTCTGTCATGGATGCCAAAATTTCCAGTGTGATTGATCTTGAAAATACAAATCAAATCAAATAATATTTATTTAAAGTCGGATATACAATATAACAATACAATATTAACTCTGAAGAGCTATTTACTGATGATACATAATTCACAATATTATGTTAAGATACAAGTGTGTACAGCTAAAATATTTAAAGTATTTGAAACTTTAATGGTTTCACCTGTTGAATTGTTTTCAGTTAACTGAAGACAGACATAAAAACATTCAAGTTGGATTTACAAAAGTTGCCTTGGGAGGCAACTTTTTCATATGGATCAAAGTACTTCTGTGAATAATGATGTAAAAATGCAAAGAGGAGCAATTGATGATTTTTAGTTTTGTTTTTACATAGAGATTTTGCATAAATCTAGTCAAAAAGATATCTCTAGTCCATTCACTATGTACACTATACATATTCATGTTTTCATTTACATAGACATGATAGATAATGGTTGAAGTCTATCTAGTCAAAGAGATATTTTTAGTTCATCCTATATGCATACTGTACTGTTTAGGCATTTTAGACCAGTTAAATATTGGTTAAAATCTATTTAGTGTTTTTGTTGCATTCTGTAGTATAAAATACAGAGATATATCTAATGGAGTAAATGAAACAGCACATATCAAAATATTTTCAAGTTTTCAATAAATAAAAAGAGAAGGGATATGGGGTAGATGTACATGTGACAAAATCAAATGAAATACTGGGAAATAAGTACTAATCAGAGGAACTTTTTTTTTTATCACTGTTCTTTATCTCAGCAATCACTGGAGGGTCTTAAATATGACAAGTTATTCACCTGTACCCTGCAGAAATGTAAAGACTGTCCCTAGTAAAATCTGTTCACAATGATTTGAAGCAACAAATGGCTGTAATTTAAAGTATTAAACAAAATAACCAACAATATTCTACAAAACGTTAAACAAACAACATCCATTGTAATTTCTGACACTTTAGGTTTCAATTTGTGCCACATTTATCTTTACTACTGATAAAATACTGATAAATCATTGCTGGAATATTTATGTCAACCAGAAGGGTTAACCTGTCCCTGGGCTCCAAGTGAAAACCTTTAATTTATTATATATTTAATCTGTACAACAATTGTATTCTTCCAGTCTGCAGTTCTTAGATTGAATTGATGATATCTAGATAGCTGTTCCAACCTATATATTATATATATATACTATATATATTTAATATATTATTTATATATATATATATATATATATATATATATATATATATATATATAAACATTCAAACATCTTCTCAAGAACCAGTCAGCCAATTTTAACCAGACTTGGCATATAGTATCCCAGTATAGTATGCATAATTGTTAAGTCAATATCTACAAATTTGCAAAGAAAAATGAAATTTGTCCATAAAAGAGCCACTGGCCCTTCAGTAACAAAGGGTATACTTGTATTACAAATTGTTCAATAACTCAAAACTGATTGACTTTTTGTATACAAAGATGTATGAAAAAGTTGTTAGAAATTACCTGAGGATCACAGGCAACCAAGTAAATGGAAAATATATGTTATTTTGTGTGAACTTTTCAACATTTTTGACTACTTCTCCAGAGCCAAGGGACCAATTAAAACCAAACTTGACATAAAGTATAACAATGTAAAGCTGCATAAAGTTTGCGGATGAAAAAGAGCTAGGACCAAACATGGCTGCCATGACTAGATATAGAAGGAATGAGTCAGTAGATATTTTTGATTTAATACATGTATCTCCAAAATTAACAGTCAAAAGCAAACATGTTTGGTATGCAAATATCTACAAAAACGTCAAAGAGGGCCAAAATGTCAGGTTGCCCCTTATGGGATTTATTTCCCCTTTTAAGTACATGTGTACAATGTAGATTTTTCATGTTTTTGGATGTTTTTTGTATAATAGTTAAAGTAAAGGTGAAAGAAGCAAACATGTTCAGCATGCAAAGATATACAAAAATGTCAACAGTGCCAAAATTGTCATGTTACTCCTTATGGGAGTTATTTCCCCTTTTAAATAGATTTTTCATGTTTTTTTTTAATGTTTTTGACATTATCTTGAAAAGTATAATAGGTAGAGTAAAGGTGAAAGAAGCAAACATGTTCAGCATGCATAGATCTACAAAAAAGTCAAAGAGGGTGGAATTGTCAGGTTGTCCCTTATGGGAGTTATTTCCGGTTTTAAGTAGATTTTTCATGTTTTTTGGATGTTTCTTCACATTGTCTTGAAAAATATAATAGGTAGAGTAAAGGTGAAAGAAGTAAAAATATTCAGCATGCAAAAATATACAAAAATGTCAACAGTGCTGAAATTGTCATGTTACCCCTTATGGGAGTTTTTTCCCTTTTAAGTGGATTTTTCTTGTTTTTGACAGTTTTGTCCTATTATCTTGAAAAGTATCATAGCTACAGTAAAAGTTTTTTTGGTAATCACAACTAATGCTCCTTTAATTTTTTTTTGTTCGGTTGTGTACACAGGACTTCCTAGTCTGAAATATTGGTCTCATTCTGTGAGGTTGGTGTCTGTTTAGAAATCACATACTTTGAAATTTTTATGTATATTATACATATACATGTAGATATTTGAGTTTCACAGATATGGAAGTAAAATGTTGATAAATATGGAACATTTTCATTATACATGTATCCTTTTATATTTTAAATATAAAAAATACATAAATCTTGACATCATCACTGATACAGTTTCCATTTTTGATAGGTCTTCCACCAACAACAGTCCCACCAACAACAGTTCAGCCAACACCAGGACCACCTATAAACATAACTAACTACATCATAATTGGTGTTGCAATAGCTGTGGCAATCATTTTGGCATTGGTAGTGTTTTGCGTGTGGCATAAGAGAAAACAGAAACCTAAAACAAACAAAAAAATTGAAACTAGTCCATGTGACTCTAAATCTGCAGAGGCAAATAGCACAGATCTTGAAAATGTGAGGTCTAACATTGAAAATACTGACTCTGAAATAAAGAACAGTAACCTCTGAAATAAACATGTAGTGTTTTCTAAAGATATGAAAAATAAGTGCCGTATATATATATATATATTATATATATATATATATATTATATATAATATAATATATTATTTATATTGATATATATATATATATATATATCATATATTATGTATGTATATATTGTCTTTAACATTAGGATTAAATACCTTTCACCTTTCTCTACAGCTGAGTTCTCATGTTCAGAATTCTACTCACGGTCATCAAAACATTCATTTAAGTGAATGTGTAGATGGCGCAGTGGTTAGGATGTTGTGCATGAGGGCCAGGCTATCGGTACTGTAGGTCAAGAGTTTGAACTCCAACCGGAGAATGATGAATTTATAGGTGCCTTGTTATTTCTGTATTTGTGCTGTTTATATGTACAGTAAAACCTGCTATAGCAGCCACATCTATATAAGGATCACCTGTCTATAAAGTCCCTTGACTTCATACTTCAATTAAATTGAACCTGTGTATAAGGGTCACCTGCACATAAAGGTCAATATTCTCTGGTCCCTTGGGTGGGCTCCCATATATACAGGTTTTATTGTGTGTGTGTGTGTGTGTATATATATATTATATATATATATATTTATATATAGATATATATATATATATATATATAAAATTTAGCACACAAAGTACATGTACATGTATTTACCATGGAACATGTGTATTTTTTTATTTCAAATTCACTCACATGACTCAGATTACATATTTCAATCTTAGTCATCTGTTGTCATGTGGCATGTTTTTCAGGTGTTTTATCTATTAAGCTCTGGTATATTTCATATTTCTAAAATACCCTCAATTTTTATCTTGTACATTATATGTTACATCTAAAGGTTAAGTTTAACAAAAATTAAGGAATTCATTAACCCTGGTCAGGGGTTTTGTAGATAGGGATGGGGGATTAAGTGACAATACTTAGAACTTTTTGGCTTATCTTAATATTTAAAGCAATATGAGCTGTCAATGATAGCAATTTTTTGTTTAATTAACACAAATCCATTTTAATATACATTGTATTTACATTTTTTACAGTAGTCTCTCATAGACTTTAATCTAGATGGCATTTATATTGGTTATAAATGAAGTTCCTCATATGACATCAAACAATGATATAGCTTCGTTCATAACATGATGTCACACCAAGATATTTCACTCAGAAAAACTCTATTTTACATTGAACTTTTGATTCCATTTTTATAGCGATATGAGCTGTCGTTGGTGTCAATTTTACATGCCCAATTTATGTGAAATTCTATCTCATATATATTCCAAAGAGACTATATGGTGGTTAGAATAACAAATGCATGTGTAAAATTGCAACAATCTTGCCAAACATAATCCATAATATCAGTTACTTTTTGTACTCCTTTTAGCATTGTAAATTAACTTTCGGTAATTTTTTACAAAGATTACCAAGGAACCAATAAACACATGCTATTTGCAGTTAATATACATTCTATTCTTATTACTCTTTGCATTTATAGTATATCATCATTTCATACCTAAATCAGGCAAAGTTTGTCAGGCAAAGTTTGCCTTTTTTGTTGTTTCAAACCATTTGTTTCTGAAATTGTCCACGTGATATCAACCCAATTTAACTCGTCCCAATGCATTCTAAGCTTTATCTTTCTTGACACATATGATCCTGAACTGCATAACTCCACTGGCCATGGCGACACGATTGTGAAACATGAGGTACACATACTTTGCACAGTTATATTGTTTTGATTTTGTCAATGTCAGCATTCAGGGTAACATTAAAAATCGCAAAATTTTCTTTTAGTGACCTGATATACATGTATTCATTCATATATTCATCCAATTTTCTTCAGGTATTTAAAATAACAATGAAAAGCATATATTTTACATAATACATGCACTTTCCAATAAAAATCACGTCTTGTATTGTAAAAAAATATATAAAACACATAAAAATCAGCTGACTTTAACATAATCTGAGTGCCTAAAGGACCAAGATCCCCTGACCTAATTACGACTAGTACATTCGATATGGCAAAAGACTTTATCTGAAAGGTCATTGCATACAGAAATACTGCTGGATTTTTTAAGGTACAGGAAAACTTAAATTCTAATAAAACAAATAACTTCGAAAAGAAGATCTGTTTACAACATTTTATGTATTTGAATAATGTATTTGAACTCACATTTTATCATATTCTCGACTATATGTCAGGGGACAAAAATAAACATTGTGACAGCTGATATCGTTTTAAGGCAAGGTGGGGGTGGGGGGGGGGGGGGGGGGGGGGGCCTCATTGTTATGACAGGCTCAGAACTCCTCGTTTTATTTCCATGTACACAATGAAGCTTCAGTGGTTCCACTTTCAAAAATCAATGTGCCATAGGATTTGCTGAACTACTACTTGCGCTCTAGAAAGTTGTTACCTGAGATTCAACCATTAAAATACTTCTTTGAATCTTGTTTCATTTGCATACTCTCTCCTTACAATTCCTGAACAAGGACACCGTTTCTTTTAATTGAGAACTCATTGAAACGAAAATTCAACAACGAAGACAGTCAAAATTGCTGTGATGAATTACTATAGTCACGTGACATAGGACACTTGTTGAAAAGGGGAATTTCCTCATTTCAGCTTTGCTGATTTTGACATTATTACGGAACCGATCATCATTTCCTTTTTATTCATACAACATGAATTTTTACCTAATGATAGATTATTTAAGTTTCCAAGCTTACTCGCGGAAGTAATAATGGACAAACTCACAATTGAACCGTTAATGTCTGACATCGAGTAAGATACTTTCCAGGTGTGCTGTAAATTCTGTTCATTCGTGAGAGAATAAAAGACAAGTTTACTCAATCATGGTTCTGATCACATAGCACAAACATCAATGCAGCTAGCGATTGTATGATTCCTTTCAGTAATAGAGTTTTAAAGTCTAGCCAGGTGGTTTTAGTTGATGTATGTAAATTGGTCATCTTTACCATGGGTGTTTCGATATTGAATCAGTTTGACCCGTTGTTGAATTTTTTTAACCCAATTTGTATTTGAGACATCGATCGTAATTTATTTCCCATTGTACATACCAAATATAAATGTAATATTAAGGTTGTTGATTGAACATTTTTCTGTTAAAAAATTAGGGAGTAAAGGGAACTGAATAATGCAACATTTTTTAAAGCTGATGAAAGTCGTGATAGATCTACAACCATGGGACATAGATATTTGTCATTTATGTTATTTTCTTATTTGTTTTATATAAAACCAATAGTTTTTAAATGCACATAGAATCCACTAATTTAAGCATTTCAAATATTTTAAGTTTACACAAAGGAAATTGAATTAAATTTTTTAATCATTTTGAAATTTAAATATACTTTTGTTTATTTTGAGAAAATAATGATTCTGTGGAGGATAAAATTACTTCAGGTAAATTTTGACATTAAGACTGGAAGAATAGTTACATAATTTACAAAATTATCTTGTGAGAAAAATATTGTCCTTTCTGTAAATAAACATGATACATGTAATTTAAAAATGCAAATATATTGTAGAAATATGAAATTGTCCTAGATCTACCATAAATTTGTACAAATTGCAAAATTCCGGATTTGACCAGCATTTAAAAAGTATTGGTTATACATGTATATAAAACAAAGAAGAAAATAATATGAGTGACAAATATACATATGTCCCATGACTGTACATGTAAATCTAAGTCCGACTCATGGACTGTCTATGTTTTCTAGTGGGACTTGTTTATGTCTATGTTTTTGTGGACAGCGTAAAACATATCATAAAATGTATGAATTTATACTTATGCATAATCAAAAATAAGCATCCACTAATTTCAATGTTTTGGTTTAAAGATGTACCATGGTATACGACAGCCTATACTAATTTCTGATTTTAGTAGATCAAGGATGTTCATTCCCCGGTTAAATAGTAACTGTATGTATGTACAGATATATATTCTTTTCTAAATGAATTCAGCAATTCAGAATTGACAAAGGACTTGCCTTTCAGACTTTCAGTCCTTTGATTTTTTTTTTTTAATTTGAGAAATATAATATGTAAGTATAATGAATGAATGCTTTGTCAGAGTGCATTTATTGTCAATATGATGTTTTTGGGTGAATGGCGCCCTAGTGCAATAAATGCTCTCTGACCAGCATTCATTTGTTAAACAGTTAAAACATCACTGAAAACAAAATTACTTATATCTATTGTGAATTAAACCCAATAAACTTAAGTTTTTCAGACATGAAATAAATACTGTAATTCAATACAGTACTTTTCTTGCATAATCTTAACCCTTACAACCCTACAGACCATGATTGACTTGTCTTAAACAATAGAATAAAGCATACCATTTCAGATATTCAGTGGTGCAACAATTAATATAGAAATGACCTCTAGGTCAAACAATTGGAGGATTTTTACCATGCATATTCAAAATGTTCAAATATTTGTTGAAGCTGAAGTAGTGTCAGAAAATGTGGTCATTATTTTCATATACATCTATTATAATTCTTTTTTGCATGAATATAATTATGAAATTCTGTTGAATCACACATGCATTCTTAATGGTTGGTTATTTTAGTAAAAATATACTGAAAGTTGTGGTGGCAAATTTATTCAAACTAATTGATACAAAAGGTATTCTTTGGCAAGTTTGTTCTTATAGTATGCTTGAATTTGTTCTTCTAACCACCAAGATATATCTTTAGAATATATATGAGATAAAATGTTGCATAAAATTTGCATTCAAAACTTATGTCAAGGTCAGCTCTTATTGCTTTTATAATTTTTGAAACTCTGCACCAAATGTAATGATGCTTTCTGTATGGTCTGTCATTATTGTGTCTGTGAATCAACCAATCATTTATTTTGTATACATTGTAAGAATCTTGCATGGGCATTTTGTGTGGATAATGAAATCTCCACCAAGTGGTAAGAATCAGGAGACCCTCTGATTGGACTTTCAAATTCTTACCAAGAGGGCAGTGATTTACTTTTCCACACATCACACCTATGTATTTTCTTCTCCCTTGCTTCAAATACCTGTTTATGCAGAAAAGAAAATGTTATAATACTTTAGGATTTTATTCAAGATTAATACTGTATTTGGAAATTCAAGACATGTTCTTCCATACAGCTTAAATATTCATAGTCATCATTAATCAGCATTATTTTAGCATAAATAATTGCATTCTAGCATCCAGTACTTTACTTTGTTAATTATTTTACAAGGCAAGTATCAGGGTAAAATTGCTTTGATACATTGCCAAGTCCCCAGTTTTAAAGATTAATTAACTTGATGTTTGGCCCAACTGTTTTCATTTGTATACATGTGGTCACATCTTTTGGTCCTTGAACCGCAAAATTTAAATGAAATTATTTTGATAAGTCAGACCTTTCCACTTTAAATTTTGACCTTTTGGCCTTCACCATGACCTGCCTCACTAGTCACTGAAAGAGAAGAAAACATTCTGTTCGCATTCTTAAGCAGCAAGGCTTTGAAAAGACTTCTAAGAGCTATAGAAATTTAGACATATTACTTTTAACCTTTCATTTTCTTTTCATGGACCCTCTTCAGGCCAGGTGGTTAGAGCATCACGCTTTCAACCAAGAAGTCTCTCACTTCAAGTCCATGTGGGTTTGTGCCCTGCTGGTTCCTAAGTTATTGTTTGGAAGAAAAAATGCCAGTTTACTTGCAGAAGAGTGGTGAAATCTTCCTGTGTACAATGTAACTTAGTTCTCTTCTCCACCATTAAAAACCATCATATAATTGAAAAATTGTTGATTGTGGCATAAAACACTATACAAAATTCAAATTTAAAATACTTATTTCTCAGAATTTCTAATCTCTTATATTACTTTTGAACCATGAACTATGTTATTTCAGCTACACATTTTGTGTGATACAGATAACTTGCTGTTATCACAAAATTTGTCCTGTGTTAATATAGCAACATTGTTTTCATATTTGATATCATAATGAGTTGATGTTCCATCATCGGAGTAATGTTATAGTAAGTTGTTTATTGGGAGAAAGTCAAAGCACATTTTGCAGTATGGGGTTAATAACACATTATATCAATGGGAAAATTACACATGTATGTGCATTTCAGCACACATAAACTCAACTTCAAGATTTGAAATTTTCAAAAATCACACTTTTATTTGTATATTTTGGCTTTTTAAATAGACGAAAAAAAACAAAGTAACAATTTGCTGAAAAATATAGGTCCACAAGACTTGTTGAATTATATGCTATTAAAAGTCAGTTCAGTGTCATTAATGAGTTTTAAGATATTACAAATTTGCTTTAGAATGTTACTTTTCAATTATTTTTTACATTATACTCTTGTGACAGAATTGATGTTAAAAGTGATTGACAGGACTGTTTACAATTATTGCCTATGATTAATATGCAAATGAGTTTTGGTCAAGTTTCCCTTACTGTGTAATGGCAATATCTGGCTGTGAAGTTGAACAAAGAAGTTGCATCATTCCTCAATCATATGATCTTAACTGATGAGAAACTCAGGGCAGTCTTTGAAGTTGGTGAATCTTGCAGATTTTTGCTAATTTGGAAATTCTGGAAATAACATCCATTTCTCAGTAAAAAGGCTGATGTCCTGTTGTGACAGTAAATTCAAAATTTACAACATGACAGTTGCACCCTTTATTAAAATTAACTTGTAGTATATTTCAAACGTGTACACAATGTACATTTTTACAGTATACTGAGTGTATTATACCTCATCAAAACTTAACGATTACAATCAACTCGTATCAGTACTTTTCAGTACTTTGATTTTTATTATTGTTAATATTATCATTGTTGTTTTACAACTTTTGTTTTTTAAAAACATGGTGTTTTCAGTCCTTTTTTTTTTTTTTTTACTTATCGGGATTATATAAAAACGGCTTTTTCTGTTTTCTTTTTTTATATATGTGTATACATATATATTGATTTGAATATCAGTACAACACATTTTATGTTACATGTTAGACTGTCCTGATTTATATATACACACACACTGTGATTTTTACATATCAAAAGTCATTTTACAAACAATTAGATACATTAATCACAAGAGCCAGCCTGGCTTAGTCGGTAGTGTGCTCGACTCTAGATCATGAGGTCACGAGTTCGAGCCCCGCCAGCGACAGGTTGGTTTCCTGTCTTTCAGATTACCTAATTTGTAAACTGCACAGTTTTTTTTTCTAGATTCACACTTTAAATTTAGCAATACTTTACAAGAGCATCCTTACTATACCTTACTGTCCAGTGTTTATCATATGTGATACATCAAATGACAGTACAGCTTGTATAATACTATATAACATTGCGGGATGCACACTATTTTGATCATATGGCTATACAGTTCACATAATATCATATGACTGTGTGAATATACAACTCACTTGGTTAGTTAATTACCATATATCAAAGTTACAGTGCAGCTCACAAAGTATTATATGACCATATATCCATATTGCAGTTTGATCTCACTTTGTGTGATATGACCACATACCAGTACAGCTTAGTGTATTGTTTGACTGTGATAGCACAGTTCACATGGATATGACTCTAAGTCACTGGTTCTCATAATATGTAATTATTATGTAATAACACACAGCTTACAATGTATGACTGACTGACAGTACTGCTCCTGTATGACTTTACTTACAAACATACAAAATCACTTAATAAATGTTAATGTACTTTCTGGTCAGAGATTGACTTTAACCTAAGATCTCATTATAACCATAACTGTATCCATTATAGCCTGTAATATTTATATCAATTTCATAGAGATCAACAGGGGGGTCAGTAAACATTGAACATTGCAACTTTAAATCTATAAATCCATTCTTGCTGTATTTCAAGATATGGTATAACAGGGATTTTCTAAACTGTTTTGGGTATGGGCCTTTGCCTTTTTGAATTGGGAATATTATCAACATTTTATT